>CAKAOI010018115.1:17834-108719 GCA_916701655.1 Sebastiscus albofasciatus
AAATTACTTTATTATAAACATTATTTAATAATTATATGATAAAATAGCATATAATGGTTAAAATAGGGCCCTTAGGCTCGAGAAGCGGCTGCTCTAATAGAAGACTAATAGAAAACACTTCTGTTCAAGCACAAATATTACCATTGTGTGACTTATTGTCTCCACAAATGTAACCTGGTAGGTAATGTCATGATTCAGGGAGTTTTTTAAAGAAATTTCAAAGAAGTTATTTGTTAATTATTATCTATTTATCAGTAGACATAGAAATAAAGCATATCAATTAACTTTGTATTATTTTCCTGGAAATGTATCAAATAAATTATCAGCTATTGTGAAATAGTGGAATATAATTATTAAATAATGTTTATAATAAAGTAATTTTTGATAAATTCTGAGGTAAATATTGGGGTAATTTGGCAGTAATTCCAAAGAAATTTCAAATAGGTTACTTACTAGGACCTGTGAAATTAATTGTTACCCTTTATTTATAATAAAGTAAGGTATCAATATTAAGTATCCAGCACTCTGGTTCCATATTGGCACAAGTATAAAAAAATTCCAAACAATACCCAACCCTAATTCTGACCCTCTCACTCCTCATTATGGGCTGACTGTAGGTCAAGTTGACACGACTTGTAGCTTATTCTATTCCTCCGTATACTGAACATTATTTATAACAATCATCAAACAAGAATCAACAAAATGCCACAAATGTGAAACATAATACAAACATATTTGTGGGTGGAACGGGGTCGTTTTATTACCAGATACAGGAGCAGTGCCTTCGGCTGAATGGAGAAAAGAATACTACTATTTCTGATGCCAAGGGGACAATGTCCACTCTAGATACATAAAGTGTCTGCCTGGGTTTTGACCTGACCTCGTACTGCTCCAGGGCTCCGTGCCGCTCCTTCTCCAGCTTCTCCAGCTGCTGCATGGCTGCCTGCAGGTCTCTCTCCTTGGCCCGCTGCTCGGCCACCAGCTCCTGCTTCTCAGCCTCCGTCTGAGACAGCGCCCTCTGCTGCTGCAGGTGGATCTGCTCCAGCTCAGCCCTCTTCGCTGCCTCCTCCTCCAGCAGCCTGAGATGGAAAACACAGCAATGATGCTTACATTTTATTTAAGTTGTCTATTTTAAGTCCTATTCTGAACAAAGGGAAATGAGGAGCTGGAGCCAAGGGTAAGTGTGGAAAAATCCTGAACAGGTTGTCAGTTTATAACAGGCCGGCATGTCTTTTGAATATGTATATATATGTATATATATATATACCAAACTAACTCAGGGAAAACATGCAAAAAATACACAGAAAAACAGCTGTGGGACACTATGTTTATGTTTATATGTATAAAGGAATGATCATTTTTGTGTGATGTTTTTGTATTGTATTTCATTGTAGCGTATGGTTAGGGTTCCCTATTTTAGTTTTTACCTAGAGTATTACAATAGTTTAAGAAATTTATTTAAAATCTATAAATACAATTTGCAGAACAAACAATAAATGGTAGTTTGACCATTTATTGTTTTACTTACTCTAAGCTTATTTTTGTTTTCTGTCCATTTTTCCTCTCCCTTCCTATTCCTGCATGCATTTTCCGCAAGAGAGGTGGCCGTGCTTCCCACAAAACTCTGTGTTTTTGCAGCAAGAAATGCAATTTTTAGTTTAAAATGATGGTCCTTTAAAACAATCTTGATATTGTTGCACCTAAAAAAGGGGGAAAATCTGTCTTTTTTTATCATAGCTGTCTTGTGATTGTTGATTTGTTCGTTTAGTTTTTCTGCAATCAGTTTACTGCTAACCAAGATAGCCATTGTACTAGCTGTCTGTGGCTTATGTGCTGCTAACACAACACTCTAGGTAACTGTTAATTTAGTTATTGATTATTATTTCTTACTGGCATGAGGGACAATGTAACTTATCTGTCAACTAGTGAATCTACAGATCTCTGACCATCAAAAAAGTAAAAATGAACAGCTTAAAAAAGACTGCAGGTCTGTTAAACTGGTTTGCATAATATCATAAAGGAGTTAATATAACTGTGTTTACTTCCTGTAATTATCCACTGTCCAGTGTGTGTGTGTGTGTGTGTGTGTGTGTGTGTGTGTGTGTGTGACCTGGACTGCAGCTTGTGCATGGCCTCCTCATCCTGCTTGGTCTGCTTCTCGTCCTCTAAAGCCTCCTCCAGCCGGTGGTACATGTCCTCCAGCTCCCGGACGCGCTGCAGGTACTGCTCCAGTTCACTGGACTTCTGAGCCACCTGCTCCTCCATCTGCTGACGAACCTGGGTGAGTAAACACACACACACACACACACACACACACACACACACATACAGTGGCACGTTCTTACACACTAGGCTCTTGAACCAAGCAATAATCGACAAATCAACTGTAAATCTTCTTATGTGTTGCTGCAATGATGCAATCTCATCTGAACAAACTACAAAGTTTTTCTCATCTTACAAAGGCCTTTGTCTGTTTAGTCACTTTAATAAGACGATGATTAATGCGTCTGTGCATGTGACGCTCAGACAGAAGGTGACTCAACATCATGGGATATATCATTTTAACCTTTTTTAGCTTCTATTTCCTGGAAGGACAGAACCACGGTCGGCTGACTGAATCAGAAAATAGACGGGACAGTCTTTGTTGACCAGACTCCATTAGTTTTCTCCCTGGACTTTCTAAAGACCACGTGTTGCCGCATAACAGCACACATGATCAGGACAAAGGAGCAGAGTAGAGGGAGGCAGACTCTGGCAACGGTGGTTACCATTTTCTCTCTCTCCAGGTCCAGTCTGTAGCGATCCTGCAGGTCTAACTGAGACTGCTTCCTCCTGTGCTCCTCTATCGCTGCTTTAGTTGCAGCCTCCTCCATTTTCTGTGAAGCACAAAAGAGGAAAGAGCTGTTACTTCTCTGCTTTAGCTACACCAGGCTACAGGGGGAAATCTTAATTAAGAAAATTAGGTTGGTTAAAGAGGAGTCTGTGCTTCAGTGGGAATTTTTGGGTCCAGAATAATTGAGGAACTTTTTTCTTGTAGTCTCTTATAAAACATTTTATTAGTAATACATGGGTGTGTTTAGCAAAAGACAACAAATAGCCATCTGGCAGGGTAAAAAGAGAAGTGAGAAACCGTCAATAATCTGCTGCAGCTCTGAAAAAATTGAGTGCACATCGCTAGATTCAGATGTCCCTGGCTGATATATACTATCGTTTGCATAGCAGGTTTTGCTTCCCTTTTCACTGTAAATGTTTTGCTGAATCGACTGTGTGGTTTGTGTTATTATTTTTAATCAAATGTGTGTCTGGGTTAGTTGACTGAATAAAAACTGCAGGGCTGCATAATGAATCAACATTTTATCGAAATAGCAACATAGCCTACTGCTATTTTCAAATGCACAATATTTGTTAAAAGCGAAATGTGTGTCAAAATACCATTTTAAATTAAATATTGTCATGCAGCAGAGATGTCCTGGCCTACACATCATATTCTACAGAAGAAAACATCTTGGTTCGGTACCGACCCCTATACAAGAATATTCATTCTAATATGTTTTTAAATGGAAATGAGAATACTGATGTAAAAATGATCATAATTCCCTCTAATATCAAATCATATCACAACTGCAATATCAGTCAAAATAATCGCAATTACATATTTTTATCAAAATCGTTCAGCCCTAATTTAGAACATCTCAGATTTACAAAATTACCTGGACAGACCTACTGTAGCTCCACATTTGTACCTACAATAAAGCATGTTTCACCATGACATTTCTCATAAAAAACTACACGGGTATTTTAAAGCAATAGTTTATAGTGTTGTTAGATTACACTGTTATATGTTTACGAGATATAATTTAATTTAAATGCAAAAGGGAGATATATATCCCTTTGTGAGGATTAAAATGTTTCCTCAGAGAAAAATCTATCAGATATAAATAGGAGGAAAGAGCTTCCCGTAATAGAGATCAGATTTTTTTCTACAGTATATGTCTAAGATAAATGTGTTCACTGGGGCCAACAAGACTCGACAAGGACTCCTGTGTTTAATATTTGAGTTGTGCAAATGGTTACTAGACCCAACAAGGTGCGGTAGCCACCTTCAAAAAGTCAGTTTTTAAGTTAGAAGAGTTGGGCATGGACCAGTACCTTCCTCATACCCTCCAGCTGCCTCTGTTTGTTCTCACTGGACGCCTGGAGCTTGTTCATCCTCTCTGCCAGGTCGTCCTCCTCCACCAGCTGTCTCTGACGGTGCTCCTTACGCCTCAGCCGGGCCTCGCGGTGAGGAGACGGCAGCCCCAACCTCAGCAGCTGGATGCACGTTTGAATAGCTGCCGCGACACAGAGCGAGAGGGGGAATCACTGATTGATTTACTAGATGCTGTTGATATGACTCTGACAATGATGAGGCAGTTACAGAGAAGTGGAAAATGATGCTACCTTGAAGCCATTCCTGCTTCTTCTTTTTATCCGATGCACTAATCTCAAAGCTTTTATCAGTGCACTTGATAATGAACAGGCATTTCTTTCCTTCTTTATCCGGCAGGGACTGCAGGAGAGAAAAAATATTATCAGTCACATCATACTAAATGCACAAAACCATGTGGGTTTGTACAAATTCAAACAGTCGCTGCTGTTTAGACCACTAGTTCCCAACCTGGGTGTCCTCGCGAGGCCTTCTTGATTTTAAGGTGTGTAGGACAACTTTTTTAAAGAAATACCGTTCTGTGTAGAAAACTAAACGATTTTGTTATTTTTGAAGGATTATTGGATATTTATCGGATTGTTGGGTTATTGGTTTATTATTTAAGATATAAACAGCATAAGGGCACAGTGAAGACCTGAACACAAGCTACAGTATATCCACAGAACCTCCCATTTCTGCTAAACAGCCTCATTCTGCATTAGAAAAGTACGCAGTTAAAACAGCCAAAGAGCTGATAGAACAATGGCCAAGCGTCAGTGAGTAGAAAACACTGGATTTGTCAAAAAGAAGCCTATTAAGTATGTATGGTTGTTAAAAGTGGAAAAAAAAAAACATACATAATACAGAGAACTATATTAAAAGTTCCTAAAAATAACAGGAAAACGGGAAATAAACTGCTCAAAATTCATCCAAATTGCTCGTTTTACACAAACTTCCTGCTGTTATTGCATTCACTATTTGGATTAACTGTACAGTTTCTCAGTTGATCTGTTCTGTTGTTGTTATACATTGAATATAATATGAAATATCCATAAAATGTGTCACTTAGACAGGGGTCGTCAGTTAACTCAGTGATAGAAAAGGGGTCCCTTAAGGAAACAGGTTGGGAACCACTGGGTTTAGACGATGCTACTTCTCTTTCTGAACGAAATCAAATCCTTCAGGAAATGTCAGTTATAATGTCAATACAGCCTAACAGCAATACTTCCCTATTATATATTATTATGTACTATAAATAGATAACAACATACCTCCACGCAGCAGGTTCGGTCCAGAATGATGTCTCCTTTCTTCTCCACCATGTCCTCACAGACGTAGTAGGACAGCGAGTTGGGTCGGAGGACAAACCAGCGCTCCGTCCAGTTCTTCCTCATGTGACCCTTTTTCATCATGTATCCCTTCAGAACACAGTGTGGACGTAAACAAGGACACTTGAGTTCTCTAATTATTCTGCCATAATCACTGTGATATACTTAACATAAGTTATGCAACTTAGATAATTAAAGATGCGATTGATAACATTGACAACTTTCAGCCACTAGATGTTGCATTTTCCCTCCCTCGTTCCATTGCATTTACTTCACAACAAGTCATTACCAGTCACAATCTCAGCCATTTATCAGTTTTTTTCCACTCTAACTGACCTTCCAGAGATACCATGTGATGCCAATGTCCTTTTACTATTGGCTCACAAGCCTTGTTAGAAGTGGGAACCAAACCTCAGATATATTCATCACATTTCTAAAGGCTTTTTTTATATTTGTCTACATAAAATGTTATCAGTAAGACCTTTAATATCTAATATGTGTGCACACAGTACACTTGAGATCAACATCCTTTCTAACCTGCTTGAGCACGTCCAGTATGAGCTCCTGGAAGACCTCGGTGATGCCCATGGACAGGGTCTGGTGGTTCATGCCCTTGCTGAAGTAACCCATCCCCACCAGTTCAATCAGCTCCCAGGCAGTCAGGCAGTTCTTCTTTTTGTTCAGCTTCAGCTTGTAATCTGCAAACTTCTCCTCACTCCATCTGCTCCCCATGGCCTCGATCAACTTTCGCAGGAAGTACTCAATCTAAGGAGATGGACAGACAGAAGTGATTTAAAACCAAAACAAAATGTCCTTGCTCTTTGCTCGATTGTTTACTTGCAGGTAAAAAACAAACACAGAAAACAACTGTTTCCTCACCTCTTCCGTAATGATGATGAGCGGGTATTTGTCTTCAGACAGAAAGTTGAAAATGCACCACACTTTGAAAGCATCGTCGTCTGAGATGACTAGATGTTTAGTGCAGATATTTTTCTTGTAACACAGTGTCCAGCACATCTTGTTGAACTCCAGTATATCAAATTCCTCCTGCACCTGGGAACAAAAACACACCATTCAAGTCAAAGTCAAACTGGTCAGCACCAGTGAGGGCAGCATGTTTACAAATGCTAAGCAGGAGACTGCTGATTGTCTCCTTTCAGAACCTCCAGTCTGCAGGATGTGAGGTACAAACCTGATGTAATTAAACGCCTCATTTTTATTCAAGTCAGAGCCTACAAGAGGAAGGCAAGAAAACAGCTTCCAAGTACAAAGAGTGAAACTCAAGCTCTAGTTTACTAGCTGACATGAGACTTCAACAGATGTGTTTGCACTGTGTATTACGCTGCGCTCCCAATAACTCTATCAGAGACAAGTATGCCCCTTTTGCAAAGAGTGTATAAGGATGCATCCCATTTTACCTAAATGTTTATTAAACTACCGATGAATAAATAATTAGACAAAAGACATTGTTCCTGTGGCTACAACAGAGAAGTGGTTGTAACCATTTCCTCTCTTACAGAGAAAAGCAGGCCATGATTAGTCATCCTAATCTGTGTCATACACTCTTCAACTGAGAACAAGTGTGTTGGTGTTTTTTTTCTATTTTCATAGTTTGTGTTATAACATATCTTAAATCACAATCACACGATTTAACTGCTTGAGCACCAAGCATACTTCCGATGTTGTAAACACAAGCTCACTAGTTTCATTTCAAGGCACCAAAAGTCCCAATTGTATGCATACTGCATGCTACATGAACTTTGTAAGGGTAGCTGCAGTATGTACTAAAAGTAAAAAGAAAAAGTATGTGATTTGGAACACACCCCTAGTATTTTAACTAACCTCATGTCCGATGTCTGTCTGCAACTGAGTCTCTTTTCCCTGCCTGCATTGTCACACTAATCAATTTTTACAATATCTTTGGTCTGACTTTGTTTATGGAATCTCATTGTTTTCTGATTTATAACCACAATCATTTAATTTGTTGCCCAGAACTGTTTTCACAGTTTAACGATTGCTTCCAGTGAAGACGTCAAAGGCCAACTTCAGTCTTCAACCTTTATTAGAAGTGTGTTCAGATCGCTGCATAACTATGCACCCACCCACCCACACACACACACAAACACACACCACAATACCATTATGGTACCGAAACTTTTTGCAAATGATGTGTGTTGACTGGATTAAAAACACAAGGCTCATTCTCTCAGAATTATTCCAGCAACCTTGTCCCCACCTTGTCAAGTATAAACCTGTTGAGGTATGGCATGTAGCCCTGGTTGGACAGAGGCCCTTTATTATCATCGTTGAAATGCTGTTCAAGGGCCACAGGGTCATGGGGGATCTTCATCACTGTGCACAGGCTGTGGGACAGCACCTAAAGGACCACAATTTAAATATGAATTAGATAAGGCAAGCAGGTGAGGGGACATATATTTAGTCAAGTCATGTTACTATACAGATATGCATTCTTGCAAAATGAATATAGGTTATAGATGAGTTAAAGAAAAGGTCAATATCAGTCTCACAGTTTTCAAATTTTGCTACATGCAAATATAATTCACTGACATTTACAAGCATCACTAGCCAAGCGCTGCCTCTATTCTTGAAGGTGATATTTCTCTTACTAGACTGAAGGTTAATTTTACTGTTTTTTTTACTGAGGATTACACCCAGAAGTGTTTAATTTTAACTGTACAGCACTGTGGCTTCATATTATCAAGGACCAGGATTCTGATAACCTCCACTTGCAAACAGTCTTTTCTATTCTCTCCCAGATAGTGGTGGTATAGATAGGTGGTGGATAATTAGCTTTAAACTGGCCATCACAGTGACGTAAAGACCATAAATAAATCTCCAAAAATAGGGACTTTTAGAGTTTTCTTGACTTGGATTGAGAGAGCATGTGTGAGAGAGGAAAAACTCAGCAGGATCCTTGAAGTCAGAGTGTGTTTTTGTCAGGCTGGGCACATCGACATCAGACCCAGCAGGCAAACAAAATCTGGCCCAGGCTGTCACTCACCACCTCTCTCTGGCCTGTGCTTCAGTAAAACAGCCTGTAACATGGTTTTCAACTTCTTAGACAACAACACAGGTGGATTAAACATGCTTAAACATTCTCCCTTATTTAATAAACTAAAGGAAAATATAAGGAAAACACAAAAAAGCAGCAGCATAAGTGAATGAATGGTGGATAAATAAGGTATATATGTGATGGTATAAATCCCTTGTTTAAGCCTACTGTAGCTCAAGTAAATGTAGGCTACCATTGAAACAATATCAAATGACTCCTTTACAAGCAAAAGTCATGTATTCAAGAATCAGTTTTAAAGCTAGAGGGAAGATTCTGGTATCATATGAAACTAGAAAACTTAAGTCCATTGAATCCATTGGTACCAACCATGTCATACTAGCTTGTCGCGAAGGAGGTTAAATAACGCTCCAAATTTAGGCTAAATTTTGGTGAGGAAAAACTGGCATGGCCATTTTCAAAGGGGTCCCTTGACCTCTGACCTCAAGATATGTGAATGAAAATGGGTTCTATGCGTACCCACGAGTCTCCCCTTTACAGACATGCCCACTTTATGATAATCACATGCAGTTTTGGGGAAAGTCGTAGTCAAGTCAGCACACTGACGCACTGACAGCTGTTGTTGGCTGGTGGGCTGCAGTTTGCCATGTTATGATTTGAGCATATTTTTTATGCTAAATGTAGTACCTGTGAGGGTTTCTGGACAATATACTTGTCATTGTTTTGTGTTGTTAATTGATTTCCAATAATAAATACATTTGCATAAAGCAAGAATATTTGTACACTCCCATGTTGATAAGATTGTTAAATACTTGAAAAATCTCCCTTTAAGGTACATTTTGAACAGATAAAAAATGTGTGAATAATTTTGGATTAATCACGATTAACTATTTTAATCAATTGACAGCCTTAATTATTACATAATTTACACTATATATTAGCTACTGTATTATTATGCACTATACTCTTTTTTTAACAGTCTCTTCTGCACTATATTCACTTTTTTAATAGTCGTGTATCACAGCTGTTACCCTGCACTATATTCAGTTTTAACAGTTTTCTTCATCTCCTTGTATTTTTATATCTGGTATGTTTTTTTTGTACTTTGTACTTTGCACTACTAACTTTTTTACTGCTTTTTTACTAACATGTTTTGCACTATGGAACTGTGATACTGGAAACTTGAATTTCCCTCGGGATCAATAAAGTTACTATCTATCTATCTATGAATTAGCCTACTGGCAGATTCATGTTGAAGTAGTATTTTATTGTTGTATCTGGTTGTGGTGAAGCTAAACGAGGCTGTATAACGTTATAGTGTGCTGTTGAGTACATCATATTTTATCATCTTGAAATGTAAAAACTAAATCTGCAAAATTACTGATAACTATAAATGCTAAATAAATGCAGTGTTAAATAAGTCCCAATATTCCCCCTGAAATGTAAGTAGCCTATGGGACTAACGTTAGCTCAGTGCAAACTACTCACAATTATACTTAAGGTATGAGTACTTTTCCACCACAGCTTAAAGTAAACACAGTAAAATACTGTTGTAGTAGCATTTTTATCATGAGGACAAGCTAAATGTCTAACTTTAACACAGTTAGTGTGAGGAAAACCGAGTTGATGAAGTTTTGACTGCCTGTTCATCCTCCAGGACGTCTGAACTTTATGAACAAGAATAGAAAAGAGAAGTGAATCACACCTTTAACTGAGATTTGGAGACTTTTCCTCGTTGATCCACGTCCAGGGCTGTGAAAGCATGCCAGATAGACTTCAACAGCTCGTCTCGAAGCCACATCTTGTCCCTCGTCTTCAGCACCAGAGAGGACGTCGGTCTGTCTGTCTGTCTGTCCTTCAGCTGTGTGTCTGTCTGTGTCTGTAGTTTCACCGTCAGTCCGCCTCTCCAACATTACAGCGATGATGATGGTGATGATGATGGTGATGAAGGCGCAGCAGAAACCAGTGTGATGACAGCGCCACTCAACGTTTACTTCACTTTCTTTTCATCTTTTTAAGTTAAGCAGCCAAAAACAGTCAGTTTGAGTTGTTTTCACATCTTAAAGGTTCCATTTTTTTTTCTTATAAAAAAGTGAGATTTTTATGTTTTTTTATTATAAAGCAGCTGCTTTATAATAAAAAAACATAAAAGGATCTTTCACAGTATTTATATTGGACTTAAGCCTAGGCTTAAGTCCAATATAAATACTGTGAAAGTATGGAAACACTCAATCCACAGGGAAATACACACTGCCCGTATACAGTAGTTGTGCGTTTGAAACAAGCCATTTGTGATGTCACAAATATACAATATTTAGATCATTACACGGTTTTAAACATAAACATTCTAAATGTGTCCCAGTTTATTTCCTTGTTGCAGTGTATGTAAATAACATCAGCTGACAGGAAGTAAACATGGACCCAAACGTTTTTTTCTTTTTTCTTATCTGGACCTTGAGTCTACAATAAAGTTTGAATTGAAATTAAATTATTTCGTTATTTGATGAATACTAGAAATGAGTCAGAAATAAATGATTTCTTTCTAGAATGAGGACAACCAGTAGGGGAGTCACCTTCCCTATCTCTCTCTGTGAATCACTGCACTGGGCAGGTTGTACTTCTGGTCATTGTTTATGGACTTGTCATGGACATTGTTTATGGACTTGTCATGGACAATAACAAAGATGACTTTCTGGTGAATAACATTCTCATTCTTGGAACATTTTATTTGCACACATCCAAGTATATGAAAGTGAAACCTAGGTTTAAATGTGTTTCTTTCTGAGTTTTTTCGTACATAAAAACCCTTAAAGTCATGAAAAACAAAAATGCATTGAAACTTCTTAGCATAATAGAAGAATATGAATTACAGGTACAGCCATATAGCCCTTAATTTAATTTATTATTATTTTGATGTATAATTTTACATATTTTATTTGTTTTTGTTCTGTATGCACCTTGTCCTTTTACTTGAATGCAATGATCTATGAGTCATGTTGTTTGTAAATTTGAATTTGTTTAATAAAAAAAAAAGAAGGTTGTACTTCTGGTTGTAGTCCTGCCTTGTTGTAAAACTACAACTCCCAGTAGCTGAGCTCGGACCGCCGCCGGATGTTCTGTGTTGCACAAATTTGGCGCTGATCTATCCGGGTACTTTTATTTCACTGCTTCCTTTCGCGCCGGGTAACCGGAGAGCCGTGCGTCCATGTGCGCAGTGACTGGGGGGATTGATAGACGTCTGAAATATTAACTAAAATCCGAGCCGCAAACACAGAGTTTCTCACAATGGATCCTGAGTCTTTGGTCGAGGCCCTTCGGGGGACGATGGACCCGAACCTGCGGGAGGCCGCGGAGCGACAGCTGAACGAGGTAACCACGGAGACTAGACCCGCTAGTGGTGTGATGGAGGCCGAGGCCCGACAACAGCGAGATGGAGCGAGGCACGCAGCCTAGACTACCGTTACCATGACAAATAGAATACCAGAACTCCAACTGGATACTGCTCCTAACAACCCCATTAAGATCACCACTATAGATCCAGTAGCGTTAACTCAATAGTATTTCTTTATTTCGATGACACAGTAACGTTAGCTTCATCATGAGCCAGCTGTGTGGCTAATGCTAAACAAGCTGTATGGCTAATGCTAAGCTAAGTTCTCGCTCCGCTAGAGGAGGTAAGTAATTATTAGCTCGTCACACAACAGTTTCAGTGTAGTTTTGACTATTTTAGGAGCTGACACGACATAATAATAACATGTCTGGCGTGTTAAAGAGCAAGGGAAGCTGGGTGAAACGTGGGTTGTGTGCTAGTTAGCGTATTTAACAGCAGGATACTGATTTAGCCTAGCTTAGCTTAGCTTACTGAGCTACATAGCTGCTGCTGCTGCTGCTCACGTGTCACTGTGACAAGCCCTGAAAGTGATGACATTATTCAACAACGCAATAAGATTTATACATGAGCCATCTCTTAGCTGTTTGCTTGCCGTAGACACAGCTTAATATGTGATGGGTGGTTTTTGTTTTAAAGCTATTTGGTAAATCATGAAATTGAGTTTTATGTTAGCACGAGTTGAGCTAATGTTAGCAACACAGTCCACAGGGTTCAAGCAGCAGGACTATTTAACCAAGTTGCGTTGTTTTCTCCTCATCTGCTAGTTATGTTTTACAGTATTTATGTAGGCTAATCGCTAAACTTAAACATTTTTGTTTTTGCCAGCTAAATGATGCAAGCTGTAAAGTTAGAAATTAGGTGTCGGAAAGAAGTTTAATGGATAAAATTGGGTATTTTTGACTATAACCTGAGGCTATGGAGTCCTGTCTTATTTGACATGTATGGTAGACCTAATGTTAGCAACACAGTCTGGGTTCAAGCAGCACAGGACTATTTAAACAAGTTGTGTTGTTTTCTCCTCATCTAGTTATGTTTTACCAGTTGACTTGTATTTATTTATGTGGCTAATCACTAAGCCAGCAAAATTATACAAGCTGTAAAGTTAGAAATTAGTTGTCAGAAAGAAGTTTAATGTCTCAGATTGAAACTGAACTGGGTAACTTTGACTATAACCTGAGGCTATGGAGTCCTCTGTCTTATTTGACATTAGTTAGGGGGGAATTAATAGTTTGCATAGTTTCCCTAAATGTCTTATCAGTTTGTATGGACAGTGTCCTGCATTAAACAACTTGAAGCCTTCATTTCATGACTTCTAATAATTTTTCCCCAGAAGATGTTTGGAGCTCACTGATCTGTGTTTTTACTGTTGTTTGCTCCACATTCTTCTGCATCTGTGCTCCTAAAATGGTTTTCCCCAGCAAAATGATACAAGTTAGAAATTAGATGTCAGAAAGAAGTCTAATGGCTCAGATTGAGACTGAACTGGGTAACTTTGACTATAACCTGGGGCTCTCTGTCTTATTTGACATGTACAATCTATTAGTTAGGGGGGAAATTAATAGTTTGCATAGTTTCCCTAAATGTCATATCATCTAGTATGGACAGTGTCCTACATTAAACAACTTGAAGCCTTCATTTCATGATTTCAAATAATTTTTCACAGAAGATGTTTGGAGCTCACTGATATGTGTTTTGACTGTTTGCTCCACATTCTTCTACAGCTGTGCTCCTTTAAGTCAGTTAAATTTAAATGGATGACAGTTATCCCAAACTAAAGCCTTTTTTTAATGTTTTGTTTTCAAGTGACAGTAATCCATCCATAGCATGTGTTCAGTATGTTTTGCCACCTTCATCCATGTTTATTTTTGGCAATGCAAGTGGCTTGGATTGTTGTTTTTTTTACACCCACATATGCCTCGATAGTGATGGCTCACTTGAATGGCATATAGCTTGGAGTGTGTTCTTAGACAGCTGGCTGGAGTTATTTGAGTTGTGTACAGAACAAAAAGTCATGTCTTCTGGAGGAGGATGGAGTAAATCTGTTGGAGTGCATAGTTTCTAAATACAGTGCTTTGCTTAGTCATAAACTGACTTTGTTTTTCATGGGAAATGGCCAGATAACAATTGAATAAGGCTTGACTAAATGCTGAAATACATTGCATGATCTTTAAAAATGTTTATACATTGTGGTTAAAAGCCCATTGGATGTGTTTTAATTAACATCTGATAAATCAGTTCGTCGTCTCATAATGTATCACCTTTACAACTTCACAGGGACCAACCTATTACAGCTTTAGTTCTGGAGGAGGCAATAACCCAGAATTACATGGGTTGGAAATTAGCACCAGCCAAATGCTGGTAACATATGCAAGGTGGCTGCTAGATTTGTTTCACTCACCAGCCAATAAAAAAATGGTAATCTAATGAGTGGCTGCTAGATTTTGGAATCGACCAGCCACTGTGGCAGGTGGACAAAAAAGTTAATTTCCAACCCTGGTTATAAACCTGACTTTAAGTCAAGTCTAGTTTAAGTTAAGTCATAATCAACCCAGTCATGTACCCATTACACATGAACGCAAACACTTGATGTGTTTTAATGTTGTGAAATATTGTGGTTGTTGTGCTGCCTTAATGTTGTTGTTGTTGTTGTTGTATAGTGAATTTGTACTGTCTTGTAATTGTTTTTATACAGTGTTAATTTTCTTAACCACGATGTCATTCCCCGTTAGCTAACTCTGGTACAGCTAAGAAGCTGTGTACTGTCCCTGTCAAATAAATACATTATAAAATAAAAATAAAATCATGTTTTAGATTAGAAAATTGACAAAAAAGACCTGCACTGCTCTGGATCACAGCTGGTTGATAATATGAGCATCTATTTTCAGCGCATGCTGGTGTTTAAAAAATAATGGACCCTATGGGATTTCTTTGTTTCGTAAACGATGTAAAAATGCAACAAAGCAAACAATTATTCATCCATTTCAAAAGGTAATAGTGTAATATCCGCTTTTGTTATCCATCACTTAGCAACAGACTTAAAGCACCTGTATGCCAAACATAAAATACAACCTCCCAAGTTCCTTTATGATGGGAGCTCATTTACCAAGTAGCTTAAAGCCACGGTAATTTCCCAACAGCACATCACAGTACGAACACCATTAATAACTGGAAGTAGGGTTCATGCAAAATAATATGAAACCTTCATACCAAACGGTGTGAAAAATGATATTCTAAATGTTGTTTCACTGTTATAACCGGTTTACATTCAGCTGTTCATATTTCTGCTTTCCAGGGTCACACCCAGGTAAACTTTGTGTCCACTCTGCTGCGCGTCACCATGTCTGATCAGCTGGATTTGCCTGTCAGGCAAGCAGGTGAGTCTAAACTTTGGCAAGTAAAAATAGTTCAGCAGTCGGTAAAAGGTGATCTTGTATAAAACTAGACGGAATAGAAGACCGTATGTTATTCATGTTAATTGTTAATCACTCAAAATAAAGATTTAGTCCCTGTTATCTGCTGGGATCAGTACATCTTTACAGTCAGCTGATATGTGTAATCAGAGATGGGTGAGGGATGAGTTCAAGCTGAGGTGGAGATCAACACAAACAGGTCGGGGTTAAGGTGCCAGATATGCCCTGGTAGAAACATCTTCAAGGGAAAAAATGTTAAAGTAAAAGCTATTCTTCCAAACTGTCTAAAAGCAAATGCACTGGTTTGCTAATGACATTTTGACATTTCTCATTGGATTGAAGTTTAAATTAATGTGGTATGTGTATCTTCTCAACAATTATATGCCCATTTAGATAAGACCATCATGTGCTAGGAGGCTCACTTTTAGATTGAGATGGAAATTAAATCCCCAAATAAAAATCCATAATTGGATTTTTGACATAGAAATGTGTAAATTATTGCTGGTGAAGCTGCATAAATACTTCATTTAGTCTTTTTTTATTTAGTTCAAAACTATTTATTGAGCATACAAAAAAAAACATGCAAAATAACACTTGCTTAGGAATTTAAATTGCCCTTTTCTATTTTCAGTGTTGCTGTTATGAGTCTTAATAGGTAGCGTTATTTTAAAACAATGTTACAACACACAGTCTGTGCTTTTTCCCTCCCCCTTGTATCAACTGGGTCCACATAAGGTTACTGAAACACTCTGGCACTGTGACTTACCACTTTATCACGCATCTGACTCCAATTTTGTCCGATCGCATTATACGAGAAATGGACTAGATATTCTCCACGATCCCAAGTTAAACAGGTCACTTATATAACAGTTTTCTAAAAAAGATAATTTAGCGATGTTACATGATTCACACTTGTGTTTTTGTGAGGCTAAAGTGCCACGCTGAAGAGCAGTGGACACGTGGAGTTGGTTAAATATAGCTTGTTTTGCTTCAGTCAAACGCTGCTTTGTGAGGAAGGTGTCAATGGAGGGGGAAATCAATGTTCAAAGTGAAAATCTTGGCCAAAGTTGTTGCATAAAGTACGCAGATAGTGTCTGAATCATTGTGTGTCCACCTCCCAAGTATTCATAGCTGTACTAGCAAATGAAGCTGTTAGAGCCGTGCTTTGGTGCAATGAATTACTTTTCCAGCTGTAGGAAAAATGTCTGACCATGTATAAAGCAGAATAGAGGAGGAGCAGCTCCTCCAGACTGCAGACAAGCTGTCTGAATAATATCACAAATGAAGCTGATTACAAGCAAACATTGTCTTAACTTATTGTATTGGCACTTCGTCAATACACTTAGGTTGGTCGGGTTGTTATTCATTTAACTCCTGTCTGGCTTGATGTTGGGAGGCAGGCCAATATTTAAAAAAAATGCTGTCAGTCACTCTGCTCCTTTTATGATTGTTTTATTTGTCACTTACTGCATAATTTTCAGTAAATAGATTGATCAAATGCATCAATCGTAGTGGTTTTATAACAGACAGCACAGTTGAATGTGGGTTTGAGTTGTTTTTGAATCCGTATTGGCAGCATGTACAGTATGTGGGGAGTTTTTGAGATCTCTGCTTTGAGATTTCTGCTGCCAACTGAATACAAAGGAGGTAAATTAAATTTTATGTGTGGTGGTCAAACCGTTGAAAAATGACACTGCTGTCAAAATTGTTGAAGTGTCGCTGTTGAGTTTTTAAATGTCGTCTCTTTTTGCTTTGAGGACCATAAATTAAATTCCATTCATCTCAATTGTGTTTGTGTTGTACCAGAAAGGACTTTGACCTTAAAACTTAGCATGCAAACCACGCAAAACTCTACATTTTGCACAGCTGCCAGAGTATTTTTGTGATCTGGTAGAACTGACCCTTTTAAAGTATCTGGTTCCCATGTTTGTTTTAGATTAGATCCAAGTGCTCACCGCAGATATTGTGGTAGGCTTTTTGTATACATAAAAAAAAAAAAAAGAAAAAAAAAAGTGATTGTACACTTGAGCTCATTGTTTGATTAATGTTGTTTGCCCAGCGTAGGTGATTTTATACGAACACTAAGGTCATAATAAATAGTTAATACACTACAACACCACAACCTCAATCCCTACAGTTTTAGTATGTTCCTGCTTTTGGACTGGAGCTGCAGTTTACTGAAGCAAACAAATAAATTGTGTAGCTGTTATGTTAGAGAATAGCTAATAGGAATAGCCTAGTTTAATAAATTGCCTCTGTAATCATACCTGAATAGGGTATTTCACCGTATTTGTATGCCCGTTCTTTAATTATCTATCATCAGCAGTGTCGCCCGATAGTGTAGTTTGGTGGTCATGGGCAGAGGGGAGGGGGTTTATGCTCCGTCAGCATTGATAGGCTGGATTATGATTGCCTCGCCAGCGGCGTAGACGATTGTGTCAGCAGTCTGACGTCCGCCACCCAGCCCTCACTCCTCCACTCCCTCAGATGCCTCTCAGAACAGGGCCCCACGTTGTAGATGTGAACCCGGCTGACACCCTTGTGCCACATTCAAAACTACTGAACTACAGACGGCAGAATTTATTTCTGCCTTTTGGGCTTTAGGTGGTTCTGAATTTACACTACAGTATAACACACAGTCATGATGTAAATGCTGTCAATATGACGGATGCACGTTCGGGAGTTGCATGAGGTTGTACACCAACTGAATTTTAAAACTATACATGGTGGTTTAGTTACTTTGTAGTTTATCTGCAAGCTGCTTTACAGAGTAGTATTAGTCACTTGGCAGATTGTTTTGTAGAGATTGAGAGCTGAATGTTGTTCATACATATACATGTATATGTATATGTCAGCATTTATACTGTACATAGTATGTGCTGTGTTGCTGTTGAAGGGCTGACCCTTGCATTTTCTCTCTCCGTCTAGGTGTGATTTACCTTAAGAACATGATAACCCAGCACTGGAGTGATGGCGACGGTTCAGCCACAGAGACTCCTGCTGTCAATAACATCCCTGACGAGGACAGGCTGTTCATCCGAGACAACATAGTGGAGGCCATCATCCACTCCCCCGAGCGCATCAGGTAACCACACACGGTCACGGTTGTCCATTTATGTTCTCTACCAGTCGCGCTTTTCCACTTTGCATACAGTATTCTGTCACTTTCTAAATCACCCAATCTAAAACTGTACTTTTGAACCTGGCAGGGTCCAGTTGACAACATGTATCCACCACATGATCAAGCACGACTACCCCGGCAAGTGGACGACCATCGTGGACAAGATCGGCTTCTACCTGCAGTCAGACAACAGTGCAGGATGGCTGGGCATCTTACTCTGCCTTTACCAGCTCGTCAAAAACTACGAGTAAGTCAGGGTTCTCAATCTTAATTATCTATCGTATTATAACACCTGACATGGGGTTAACATTGTGTGGCTGACCTGCGTGTGAAACAGATACAAGAAGCCAGAAGAGCGTCAACCTCTGGTGGCTGCCATGCACATCTTCATGCCCATGCTGAAAGAACGCTTTATCCAGCTGCTACCTGACCACTCCAGTGACTCTGTCCTCATACAGAAACAGATCTTCAAAATCCTCTATGCCCTCTTCCAGGTAATGTCACAGCTCCTTAGCATCTTCTTTAGCTGGGATTAATGAAGAATGAGAACATGCGTTTGTGTTTTTTTAAAGAAAAATGTGTCTGTAAAAACTAGGGCTACAACTAACGATTAATGCAACTAATCTGTTGATTATTTTCTTGATTAATCGATTAGTTGTTTGGTCTAAAAAATGAAAATGGTGAAAAATGTTGATCAGTGTTTCTTAAAGCCCAATATGACGTCCTAAAATGTCTTGTTTTGTCCACAACTTAAAGATATTCAGTTTACTGCCATAGAGGAGTAAAGAAACCAGAAAATATTCACATTTAAGAAGCTGGAATCAAAGAATTTTGACTTTTTTTCTTTCAAAATTACACAATTATCAAAATAGTTGGTGACAATTAATGGATTAATCGTTGCAGCTCTATTAAATACCTTTTTAAGCAGTTGTGCTCAACCAGTGTTTTAAAAACAACACTTTTGTCATTGAAATTTGTCTTTTATTCTTAAATCTGTTATGCCCTCTTTTGGCGTGAACATATCAAAATATCTGGTCTAATTAGAGTAAGTGTAAAAAGATTTATCAAAAAACAAAATGGACTCCCTTGTTTGTCTCCACAGTACAACCTCCCGCTGGAACTCATCAACAGACAGAACCTGACAGAGTGGATGGAGATCCTGAAGACAGTAGTGGATAGAGATGTGCCTCCGGTAAGGAGACAAAATGAATTCACACCGCACTAATATTGCCGATTACTCCTTACAAATTGTCCGGCTTCCAAGATGTAAACATTCCAGTTCTCCACACGCTGACTGTGCCAACATTTGTTTTTGATATGTACAGGAGACGATGCAGATAGATGAAGATGAGCGGCCTGAGCTGCCGTGGTGGAAGTGTAAGAAGTGGGCCCTTCACATCTTGGCCCGGCTGTTTGAGAGGTAAAAATCCGATAATTGTTCCCATAACTTGTAAATAGAGCTGTAGATCAGCGATAACTTTGACAGCCCTAGTAGTAAATCCTACAAATATGTTTAACAATAACATTCACTAATATTAAACTTTGCAGGTATGGAAGCCCAGGCAACACAACCAAAGAGTACGCAGAGTTTGCTGAACTTTTCCTCAAGGAATATGCAGTTCCTGCTCAGCAGGTAAGAACTTCACAAGCTGTAATTCAAGCAGCAGCGCTCCAGTCACACTGAACTGTGTCTCTTTTGAAGTGCACCTCAAAAATATAAGGCATTTCTTTGTTCATCTGTCTACTAGGTGCTGCTGAAAGTCTTATACCAGTACAAGGAAAAGCAATATGTGGCTCCCAGAGTACTCCAACAGACACTCAACTACATCAACCAGGGCATAGCTCATGCTCTGACGTGGAGAAATCTCAAACCACACATCCAGGTACAAATAAAGCATGTCTGACTATCCAGTAAACAATTCCCAATACAGTAAGGGACAAGTTTTAGATGTTGTTTGTGCAGTATCAACATTGTAAATCTGTATTTGTTCAGCCATCAGATGAAAGAAGCAAAACTAGTCTGACATCAGAACCCCTCCGTGACTCACACTCTTTATATTTTGTTTTTCAGGGCATCATTCAGGATGTGGTCTTCCCCCTCATGTGTTACACAGACAGCGATGAGGAACTCTGGCAGGAGGATCCATACGAGTACATCCGCATGAAGTTTGGTAAGCAGAGAAAGTTGGTGCCTGTTATTCAAAAAGGATTTGCATGCACCGGTGATGACTAACCATTTATCCGATGTCTGCTTTCCCCTTTAGACGTATTTGAGGACTTCATCTCTCCAACAACAGCAGCCCAGACACTCCTTTTCACTGCCTGCAACAAGAGGAAAGAGGTGAGTTGAAATTATTTTGTGTTTAATTTCCTTGAGGCTTTGATTTTTGGTCAATTAGGAAAATAGTTCCCATAATAGAAAAATCAAACAGATTCTGCCTCTGTCCCCTCAATTTATATTTAATGAAATCTAATCCAATATGTTCTTCCTCTGTTTAGGTGCTGCAAAAGACGATGGGCTTCTGCTACCAGATCCTCACTGATCCCGCCTCTGACCCCAGGAAAAAGGACGGTGCCCTCCACATGATCGGCTCTTTGGCTGAAATCCTGCTGAAGGTAAACACCCCATAGCTGGCTTGTTAGCACTACTTCTTTGACAATTCCTCTTTTCTACACACAGATTAAAAGACATTTGATTCCATTCTGAGCAAATGGGTGTTGAACATTTTTAACATGGTGCAACAAACAGGATCTTCACAGCACCTTCCTGTTTTTCACCATGACTGCCGTCTTGAGCATTCAGTCGGAAATGACGGTCTCTAACTGGGTTTAGAGATGATTTTGCAGAAGTTGGTTTAGCTTTGGGCTTTTAGAAATGGTGAACGCTGTTGTACCTACTTAGTTGTGACTTGTCAGACTATTGAAATCAAGTTTAATATTTCATAGCTGTGGACCAAATATTCTTATACTGTGGAGTTGTATCAACCAGTTTATACGCAACTTCAGTCTGAGCTAAGGATGGGAATTGGTAATCAATTCCTCTGATTGATCCAATTTTTTTTTTATCTATTCCTGATAAATTGTTGGGTGGAAAAAGTGTAAATACAGGCAAGGCTCCAGACTAACTTTTCACCACCGTCATGGAAAAATAATTACAACCGTCCCAAAGTCAGTGTAACAGTGTAAACTGTCAAAAATTTGGAATTTCATATCCTTTTTTACTTTGTTATTGTCATCTTTAGTGGTTATTTAAAAAATCTTGGCATTAGTAGTTTTAATTATGTATTATAGCTAGTGTTAGGAAGTTAAAGAGGTCATAATTCCCTCTGTTTTACATTGCTGTGAAAACATCTCCTTCAAACAACTGTATTAATTCAAGTTTTTCAGGAAAAAATACATTTCACAAGATTACATGTTAACACATCATGATAAGTTAAGTTATGATTTACCTTTGCCCAATACTCAATATAATATACTTGAATGCACCATAATGTAACTCAGTGCAACCTCCGTTAAAGTATGCTGTTGGCTCCGTTATTTAGCCAAGAAAGACTGCTGACCACCGGCTGCTAACGTTAACACAACTGTCAGAAAGCGTCGATAAGCGAAATCGAGTCTTAACAGCCCATTTCTAGAAAGTATCAAAGAACTCTGATGTTTTTTTGTTAAAGTTGAAAATGAATCGTACAAGATGATTTATATTTCTTTCTCTACACAGAAAAAGATTTATAAGGACCAGATGGAGTTCATGCTGCAGAATCACGTCTTCCCCCTGTTCCGCAGTGAGCTGGGCTATATGAGAGCCAGAGTAAGTGATCATTTCCTAACAGGCAGACTGAAGACACATGTGTTAACATTGCTGAATAACATGGTTTTGAATTAACGCAAGCTTTTTCTCAACCTCTGTTTCCACACAGGCCTGCTGGGTGCTGCATTACTTCTGTGAGGTGAAGTTCAAAAGTGACCAGAACCTGCAGACGGCT
The DNA here is from genome assembly GCA_916701655.1 of Sebastiscus albofasciatus. Taxonomy (NCBI): domain Eukaryota; kingdom Metazoa; phylum Chordata; class Actinopteri; order Perciformes; family Sebastidae; genus Sebastiscus; species Sebastiscus albofasciatus. The sequence continues at coordinate 40,285 of CAKAOI010018115.1, forward strand.
CTTGAGCTGACCCGCCTTTGTCTAATCAATGACAACGAGATGCCAGTTAAGGTGGAGGCTGCTATTGCCCTCCAGGTCCTCATCAGCAACCAGGAGAAAGGTAAGTCATGCAGCTGGTGTTTTACTGACTGCACTCTATACAATGGTTTTTGTTTTGAGAATGTGTAATTAAGCAGTTTTTCTTTGAGTGTCTACATTAACTCGTGTGTTGTATCCTTTAGCCAAAGAATACATCACCCCCTTCATCCGGCCAGTGATGCAGGCACTCCTGCACATTGTCAGGGAGACGGAGAACGATGACCTCACCAATGTCATACAGAAGATGATCTGTGAATACAGTGAGGAAGTGACTCCAATTGCAGTGGAGATGACACAGCACTTGGTAAGTGCAATCAGTAAAGAGGCTGCATGTTGAGGTCATCGTTTCACATGATGCCATCACTGAGTGGCTTAGTGAACTCTCCCTGTGGCTGCATTGTATAAGGGGAGCTTCATTTCAGATGGAGTACAGGCAACCAAGATTATAGTCACTCACTGAGTTATCCAAAAAGAAACAATAATCAGATTTTTATTAGGGCTATCAAAGTCAACACAATAATAACACATAAACGCAAATTCATTTTAACGCCACTAACTTCTTTAATGCAACTTGCGATTTTTTGATTGTAGCAGGTTTAATTTTAAAGATAGAGTGAAGATACTGGCATTCTATGAAACTAGAAACCTAAGGAATCCATTGGTACCAACCATGTCATACTAGCTATGTCGCGAAGGAGGTAAAATAACGCTCCAAACATTAGCTAAATTATGGCAAGGAAAAACTGGCATGGCCATTTTGAAAGGAGTCCCTTGAACTCTGACCTCAAGATATGTGAATGAAAATGGATGCTATGGGTACCCACGAGTCTCCCCTTTACAGACATGCCTACTTTAACCCATACAAAATGTGTGATTAATTGCGATTTAATATTTTAATCGATTGACAGCCCTAATTTTTATCCAAACATGTAATGTGCCTGACACATATGGCAGCTACATATCCAAGTTAAGGATTATAATTGTCTCACCGAATTGACGGAAAACATGCTTGCTTTTCTTCTCTTTATCTATCAGAGGTTTGTAAAAACTTGTGCAGGTCAGCTGCACAGCAGCTCATATCCCATTTTTGGTCCACAATCCTAATAGTCTCTGTGTTGGGTCTTTGTCAGGCTATGACGTTCAACCAGGTGATTCAGACGGGCCCTGATGAGGAGGGAGGAGATGACAAGGCTGTGACGGCCATGGGCATCCTCAACACCATTGACACATTGCTAAGTGTGGTGGAGGACCACAAAGAGGTAAGCAGCATAGCCACTAAGCATGCTGCCCACACACACACACACTCTAGGCTGATCACTCATCTCGGCGCCACTTCCTCTGCAGAAGCAGCTCTGGTCTGCTGTAGCGTTCCTGCCAACACACTTCAGCCACCCACCAACTCCTGGGAACGCGCTCTGTTCTCACTGTGTTCAAAATGACTCAGAGGCTGAGGCAGACGCTAGAAATAGTGCCGGGGCACGCTGCCACCATGTCTGCTGAAACATAGGACTGCCAGTGCTCCGAGCCAAGAAGCCATTAGGTTTGACCAAGCATTGCTTTACACTGAGGATTTTTGATTGCACAACAGTTCAGCAGTTTAGGTTTCAGCGATCGTCGGTGTATTTCACTTGGCTACAAAGAATTGGAATCGTTTTTATTTGACCATTGACTTTATAGTCCTTAATGTAAAGTCAACAAGTCAACCTGTTCAATTGGGATCATTAGAGGACATTACAGGATCGACACACCAGGGACATGAAAAAGCATCAGTGGTGAAGAGGTGCTTATCATCATTGCTTCTAGTTGATTTGACTCAAAATAATTTACTCATTCACTAAATTCATAGGTTGTTCCATACCTTACACTGAAGTTAAATCATGTTTTCAATGTAGCAGGGATAGTTGATCATTAATAGAATCATGCCTTTCATGCAAACTTCCCTTTTTTAAATAACATACAGTTTTATACGGTTATAATATTTGAAACATTTGGTTAAAATATGCTTTGAAACTGAGGCTTTTTTTTAACCCATTTAAATGGTTTCTCAGCCGCATACTGCGTGTGTATATATTAAGACTGACCTGAATGCTTTGAAGCTTCGACCGTTGCCATGGTAATCGAAGTCCAAATCAGTATTCGAATACATCATTTTTATTTTCATACATGCATTACCTCAAAAATCTCAGTTGGCACATGAAATAAGGAACATTAATTTCACATTATCCATTATGCATCAACATTAATTATTCTGAGTCATTCTCAGACGGATAGCGCTGTTTGTTGTGTGTGTGTAGAGGGTGTGCGTGTGTGTATGTGCGGTGCTGAAAAGCAGAGGAGACCGATGGACGGTATCAACAAAACCAGGTCTTTTATTTTATATGTTGGCATAGGCTACAGTATATTTATTTATTAGTTTATAACCTTACATGTGAGCAAATTCGTTTCTCTGGGCTATCGCTGTACTGTATTTTGTTATTGCAGCTTTTGTTGTCGTTGTCCCCCCTCCCTCCGCCGTTTTAATGCCTATCGGGTCTCAAGCCTGATGGCTGCATCGGGATGTTCCACATGTGAAGAAGGAATGGCAGCAGGAGTTTTTTTTTTTTTTACTCAGACACAACCTGTCAACGAGAGGAACAAGTGTTTTTTCTTGTAGCTTTATAGCAGCTATCTGACTGAGATCTGTTTCTCTTACTGACTGACTGAGTGAGTGAAGGGTGAGAGGAGACTGATGCTCGTAAAGAGAAGGATGTTCTCTCTCTCCCTCTCTCTCTCTCTCCTTTCCTCTGTGTGTGAGTGTGTATATTATTTGTGTGTTATGTGTGAGAGATTGATACAGTTGGCCTACACTGAGCCAGCCTGTACCTTTCGGTGATATGATTTCAGTAACTTAAAGCCTGGTATTCGGGACAGACCTAGTGTGTATATATAACACTAAATTAGTGCTTGACAAATACCAAACAACAAAATTGTGACAAAATAGATATTATTATTATTATTATTATTATTATTATTATTATTATTATTATTATTATTATTATTATTATTGTTATTATTATTGTTATTATTACACACATTTTGAACAAAACTGAAAATGGTTTCACTCACTAATTACACAATATCACAATTTGTAGTATAAGGAACATGCTGTTGAGATGAATCTATACACAGATTTGATCCCGGCAGCTTTATCTTCTCTGATGTATTATATTGATTTAAAACCTTTAACCCTTGTGCTGTTTCAGATCACCCAGCAGCTGGAGGGCATCTGTCTGCAGGTGATCGGCACTGTGCTACAGCAACATGTACTGGGTAAGCAGGTCCTTCCTGTGCTTCCACATTCCACCTGCATGTTGAACTAAAGCTCTCTCTGTCTGCCTAGGAGATGATCTATTGATAATAAACAGACTATATTTGCCTCCAATCGCTCACTTGACTTTCTCTTTCTTTTTCCCCAGAGTTCTACGAGGAGATCCTGTCCTTGGCTCACAGCCTAACCTGCCAGCAGGTGTCACCACAGATGTGGCAGCTCCTTCCACTGGTGTATGAAGTCTTCCAGCAAGATGGATTTGACTACTTCACAGGTATGTGGCTGGCTAAGAACCAGTGTAAAGATTTTAAACTGTAGAATAAAAAGGAGCACTAGTAGCAGACAGCCAATATCCATAATGTTGTTCAGCTGTGTGAAAAGTAAATGTGTTTCTGTTTCAGATATGATGCCTCTTCTTCACAACTACGTCACAGTTGACACAGATACTCTCCTATCTGACACCAAATACCTGGAGATCATCTATAGCATGTGCAAGAAGGTACAATGGTGCAGTTGATAATGCATGATGTAACAGACTGTGTTTTCAAGCTAGTTATTTGAGGTGATTGCTGTGTATTAGAAGGTTTACCTGAGCCTGTTACTTCTCCCAGGTCCTGACAGGGGATCCAGGTGAGGACCCAGAATGCCATGCAGCCAAGCTACTGGAGGTGATCATTCTGCAGTGCAAAGGTCGTGGCATTGACCAGGTCAGTATCTCTCAAATCTCCATTTCAAACTACTAAGCCACACAGGATGCGTTCACTCCTGACATCAAAATTCAACATTTTTAATAATACGGTTCGTAATGGACCATTTTGCTCTATTGAAAATGACTTTGCTGTCGTTGCAGGTTGTGCCCTTATTTGTGGCTGCTGCATTGGAGCGTTTGACGCGGGAGGTGAAGACCAGCGAGCTGAGGACGATGTGCCTGCAGGTGGCTATCGCTGCACTTTACTACAGCCCCCCTCTTCTCCTCAACACTCTGGAGAACCTCCGCTTTCCAAACAACACTGAGCCTATCACTAACCACTTCATTACCCAGTGGCTCAAAGATGTCGACTGCTTCCTTGGGTAAGAGTTTCATGAGTATCAACAGTGCAAATTAGCATTTTTAATTATGATGATGACACATGCTGATCTCTAGAGCCCAAAATGATGTCTGCAAGCTATTTACTTGGTATAACCAGCAGCCAGTGAAACACAAAGAAGTTGCTGTATCTAGTAATCGTTCAGTAAACTAATAACTGTAATTTCAGAACTGTTATTATCATAAATGCCACTAAGTTTTTGTTCCCCTTGCTCCCCTCGCAGCCTCCACGACAGGAAGATGTGCATTCTCGGACTTTGTGCTCTCATCGACCTCGAGCACAGGCCTCAGGCTGTCAACCAGGTGGCCGTCCAGCTTCTTCCAGCAGCTATCCTACTGTTCAACGGCCTAAAGAGGGCGTACGCCTGTCGAGCAGAGCATGAGAATGACGAGGACGATGATGATGAAGACGGGGAAGACGAGGACGATAACGGTAAGCCATTAATGTTTGATGTATTCCGTGGTGCCTCAGCCAAGTTCAATATTCCTCTGCAAGGCGAGTTAAGTGTATTAAGGTGTTCCCTAAACTCTGTGAATGAATGTAGCCGAGCTGGGCAGTGACGAGGATGACATCGACGAGGAAGGCCAGGAGTACCTGGAGATGCTGGCGAAGCAGGCGGGAGAGGACGGAGACGACGAAGACTGGGAGGAGGACGATGCTGAGGAGACGGCACTTGAGGGCTACACTACAGCTGTAGATGACGAAGACAACTTAGTGGACGAGTATCAGATCTTCAAAGCCATACTACAGAGTAAGACGACAACCTCATGCTGTGAAAGCTAAATCAATCAATGAAATGGCTCGGTAAAACAAATAATCATTCACTAATCTCCCTTTCCTGTGATGCAGATATCCAGAGCCGTGACCCAGCGTGGTACCAGGCACTAACACAGGCCCTCGACGAGGATCAGGGCAAACACCTTCAGGACATTGGCACACTTGCAGACCAGAGACGGGCAGCACATGGTGAGCGCCTGCTGAGACTGCACCAAAATATTCAAATTAAACTCTGATGCAGCACTTCAGTCTGACAATAAAGCAAATTCTTTTTTACATGCTATTTCCTGCTTTTTTGTTATTGATTTTGTTGCCTTAAATTTGTTTTAATTCTAAATGTTATTACAAATGCCATTTCATTTATACATTTTACCTGGAATAAAAGGTACTCTAGTATTCATAGCCACTATCAAATTATACTACAGTCCAGCGTGTTGCAATAAGCTGCTTTTGTGCCTTTTTATGGACGGTAAAACATGATTTAAAAAAAAATGATGGGATGATTTAAAAAAGAAAAAATCATATTTTAACCTCCATAAAAGAAAACAATAAATATGAGTTGTAATCCAAGTTCAATACTTGTGAGCCGAGGTGGTGGCCTAGGGCAGTGGTTCCCAACCTTTTTTCTTAAGTGACCCCTTTTCTATCAGAGTAATCTGACGACCCCTGACTGACATATTTTATGGATATTTAATATTATATTAAATGCATAACAATATCAGTACAGAACAACTGATAAGCTGTACTATTAACCCAAATAGTGAACACAATAACTGCAGGAAGTTTGTGTAAAATGAACGATTTGAATACATTTTGAGCAGATTATTTCTTGTGAATAATGCATCACAGATGAGTTTTCCTGTTATTTTTAATACAATTATCTGGATTGTCATTTTTTTTGTTGTTTTTTTTTAAATTATAACAATCATTCATACCAAGTTCAGTGTTTTCTTCTCCCTGATGCTTAGCCGTTGTTCTATCAGCTTTGGTTGTTTTAACTGCCTACTTCTCTAATGCAGGACGCGGCTGTTTAGCAGAGAGGAAAGGCTCTGTGAATATAGTTTGTGATCACCGTGCCCTTATCCTGTTTATGTCTTAAATAATAAGCCAAACTTTAAAATTAACAACTTCATTTAGTTTTCTTCACAGAAATGAATGAAATGCTGAGATATAGGCCAACTGTTATGTATTTTTAAAAAATTGTCTTACACCCCGTTAAAATCAAGAAGACCTCATGACCCCTAATTGGGAACCAGTAGCCTTGAGGTTTAGGGGCTGATGAGGAACCGCAGTGTCCAGTCTGTTGTGTCCATCTTTCTTTCCCCTCATTCCTGTTATCTCTTCTCTTTTAAAGACATAAAAATGCATTGGATCACACTGTGGCTCCTAGTCTTGTCTCCAAGTTGTGTATCTGTGTTCTGTGGACAGGGATGCAGGGCAAAAATTAAAATCCTTACTCATCCAATGACAACATGATATGTGTCTTGGGCTTCCTGACAGTTAAAATGGCCAACGTGTAGGGAGCGGTCTAGCACCAGCTGTGTAGTTAATGAACAGTGAACAACACTCCCCTTCGGGAAACATTATTTTTAAGTACTGTTGCTTATTATCTTATTACAGAATCCAAGATGATCGAGAAACACGGCGGGTACAAGTTCACAGCGCCAGTGGTGCCATCTACTTTCAACTTTGGCGGCACTGCTCCAGGAATGAATTGAGTCATCCGTTCTACTTTTTATTACTCTGTGACTGATTGTAGTGAAGTGAAAAAAAGCTTGTGTTGTTCCCTTAAGTAGTGGTTCCAGAACTGGTTCTTCTCAGTCATTCTTCAATCTGTCAAATGGGAAATAAGCACCAGAAGATGTGGGAAAGCAACTAAAATGCAACCAATGGCTGGGGAAAACAAACCAAGAACTTGAGCACGATGCAAGAGAAGAAGCTCTGAACAACGTTGTCTTCTGGAGCCCAGTGTGGAGGGGATACCATGATGGCAACTCTTTCGTTTTTTTTCCCACTTTAAACAAATTTGGGGGATTTAACAGGTAGAAATTGATAATGGGACTTAATATTACATTATCACTGTTGTGGCCAATTGGCCGTAATAAGATTATACCTCTGGTAGTGGTGATATCTACGTTATTTTCTGCATAAACAAACACTCATGTTTATGTACATACAAGCCAAGGTTATTGATTTTTCAAGTAGCCTTGAAAAACAACCAGAGGCATTTGTAAGGTGTTAACAGCTGTATTCATATGTAGCATATTGGATACTTCATAGCACTATGTGATGCCTGATCTCTGTAAATTAATGACTAGCACTTTCATATTGTTCAGGTCTCCTAGCCTTCTGTATCAGACTGCAAATTTTTTAAATTGAAGACTATTTAAAAATGAAAACAGCTGTAACTTTGTTACTTTGCAAGCGGCTTCTGTAATGGCTGGTTGTCACGCTTCTGGTTACAGAGGGGATCAGTGAGCAACTCGGAAACTATTGATTTCAGGAAAAAAAGAGAATGCTCTTGGTGTTCAGTTTGGCTACAGGACATGGGTTTGTGAGCACTGAAAGTACAATTGAATACATCATTGAAGCATGTACAATTGGACTTATCGTGAAGGTCTCAAGCTTTTGGTTGGTGTATGGATGAACCATCTATATATACAACAGCATATTAAAAAGAAAAAAGTTAAGGGACTCCATGACCTCGAGTGTTTCCTTAACAGGATGATGTTTATTTTATTAGTAATGAGTGTAAGCTTCACTGTTTCTTCAGAGGTCTGTCCACCAGAGAGTGCATTGCTCTCCTGTGATACCAGAATCAGTTGGTTTTTTTTTGACATTGTCATACACTGTATTTGTACACACAAGCCTGGTTAGATTATGTGCTCTCCACAGAGCAGCTCTGAAGCAAAAATCTGTGCGTTCCAATATCCATACTACTATACTATTTAGTACGCCAGAAAAAAATTAAGTGTATCTTAATACATATTATGTCAGAATGCCAAAAATACCAGGATGTCCTACTACATTCCGTCGTTTTTCGCAGTATGCAAACCAGCATGCTATTCTGGCACAGTCCTATGCTCAGCGGATATATGAGCAAACATGTCTCAGTAAAGTGCAGGTGTAAATAATATAATCTGCAATGGCTGAATTTAGGGTCTTGTGTTGATGTTCACTGTCGCATCAAGTCACATCACTTACTGAGACATGTAAATTGACCATTTCACAGTTATAAATGCAAACCGTCCGGTGTCCCAGTTTATTTCCTGTTGCAGTGTATGTGAATGACATAGGCTGACAGGAACTAAACATGGACCCAAGCTGTTGCCTAGCAATGCAATTCCATTGAAACAGTTTATAAAACAGAGCAAACTGAGAATATTCACCACTAACACATTCTCAGCTCACATGATGCCTTAAAGTGGATCCTGCTTTATTCCCTAATCTTGGGGCACTGTTTTGAGTCAACGTATAGTTTTAAGACCATTATTTCACTTTTGTTCTGTGTATATTTCTAAAGTAATGTGTTTGATCCATTAACCACTCAGCAAATCTGGTATTGTAGCATAGAAGAACTGCACACATTGCACAGATAACTGGAGGAACACTGGTTAAAGAGGCCTGCCATCTTATTACCCTGGGGCCCGCTAAGAATATAATCTGGATAGATATGTCCAAAATACTTGATTTGGGCCGATTAAGGGTCAAAATCACAAATTTGCCTCAGGGGGCTTTACAGTCTGTTCATGAAACAACACCCTCTGTCCTTAACAGTGCGACCCTCTCATCGGATAAGGGAAAACTTAACCAAAAAAACCCTTTTAACGGGAAAAAATAAAAAATGGAAGAAACCTCAGGAAGAGCAACAGAGGAGGGATCCCTCTTCCAGGCTGGACAGATGTGCAATAGATGTGTGCACAGAGTAACAACATGATAATACAACATAGACAATCCATATGACAAAAAATAATACATATGTGAGAAGGTGGATCCCGGAGGATATCACGCAGCTTCCCGGTGTCGCCAAACAGATAGAACCAGAGCAACACGACTTCCTCTCCACGCCTACAGATAGAGCCAGAGCAACACAACCTCCTCTCCACGCCTACAGACAGAGCCAGAGCAACAAGACCTCCTCTCTCTCCACTATGGAACCTAGAGAGAGGACCAGATTTTGTTTTTATCTCACAGTTGCTTGGTAATGTAAACTTATGTTACCCATGCCAACAAGCCTCCTTGGACTGAATTAAATTGATAGAAAGGGCTAAATCTCCTGGAGGACGGAGGTCCAGGTCCATCATGGGGAGTGAGGCACCAACAGCCAGGAGAGGCAGAGAGGTCCCAGTCAATGATGCTTTTTTTTTTTTTAACTCTTTATTTGAGAACAAAGAACATGAGGTCATCATGAGTGTTACAATGTCAGATCACAGTACATTTTTGTAAATACATCTTAATATACAATGTCACACTTCAATCAACGGTGTAAATACACAATCCATTTTCCCCGGTACTCAATACTTTTTTCCAATTTAAGCCTTAAAATAAATGTCAGTCTTTCCATACAATATATTTCATTTGCAATACCTCGCCATTGGTCTAATGTTGGAGGATCAGTCTGCATCCACTTTCGAGTTATGGCTTCCTTACTACTTTCCAAGTGAATCTTTATTAAATATTTATCTTTGTGTAAAACAATTTCTGGTGTTTTTCCCAAGTATAGTGTTATGAATGAGTACTTTAACTTTATTTCCATTATTTTATGGATCTCAGTTGCCAATAAATGTTATATTTTAGGGCATGCCCAAAAAATATGGAAATGATCAGCCTTTGAGCTTCCACATTGTCTCCAAGAAAAGCCACGGCTCTGCGTGCCTGTTTGCAGTGCTGTTAATTTAGGAGTGAGTTAATGATGCTTTTAAAGGGTTGGTTCAGCCAAATAGAAGTATACACTTCAATATACAGTATATATATATATATATATATATATATATATATATATACACCCTACCCTCATATACACCTTACTTGCAATTAACATGCAGTACTTTTATACTGTTAGACATCTTCATCTGTAAATATGAATAATCTTTGTATCTTTGTAAAGATGAATGAACACTTCAAACAGTAGAAGCAGCTCTTAAATTTCAGTTACTACTTTATAATGAAATGCAACGCACGTGTCACTGTCTAGATCAGCTATTCTCAACCCCTGGTCCGGGTCCCACTGGTGGGCCTCAGAGAGCCACCTAGTGGGCCGCAAAGGTGTTGCCAAATGGTTAGATTAACTGCTAATCTGTATTTCAGAGGTTGTAGCAGGCTCTCTTTTAAAGCTAGAGTGAAGATACTGGCATCATATGAAACTATAAAACCTAATGCATCTATTGGTACTAACCATGTCATACTAGCTTGTCGGGAAAGAGGTTAAATAACGCTCCAAAATTATTCAAAATTTTGGTGAGAAAAAATGGCCATGGCCATTTTCAAAGGGGTCCCTTGACCTCTGACCTCAAGATATGTGAATATAAATGGGTTCTATGGGTACCCACGAGTCTCCCCTTTACAGACATATATGTCACAGATGCAGTGACACAAAATCAAGTAATTTTTTAAACCAGTAAAAGTGTGTGGTGAGGAAATATGACCCTGAATACATTGGATTCTTAATGGCAGGCAATGATGGGTGAGGGTAAGCTCAATATTTATGTGGGTCATTACACCTGACAGTGGCATAACACATATTTATAGCCCAGTTTGTCATTTATTTGGGAAGGTGATCCTTGGAAATGTTTTAAAGGGGACATGTTATAAAAAAAGTGAGATTTTCATGTTTTTTTTATTATAAAGCACGCTTAAGTCCTATTTAAATACTGTGAAAGTATCGAAACGCTCAATCCACAGGGAAATACACACAGTCCGTATTCAGAAACTCTGCATTTGAAACAAGCTGTCAGGATTTCTGTCCATTTGTGATGTCACAAATATACAATATTTAGACCCTTTAAGCAGTTTTAAACATAAACATTCTAAATCTGTCCCAGTTTATTCCTGGTTGCAGTGTATGTGAATGTCATCAGCTCACAGGAAGTACACATGGACCCAAATTGTTGTCTAGCAACGCGATTCTGTTGCAATTCTGTCAAAATGCGCTAAAACGAAGCGTTTCAGACAGAGGGTAAATACAGGTATATTCAGGCTGACAGTATGAGGAAAATAAAGTTGTTTTATTTAACATTACAGCATGTAAACATGTTCTAGTAGAAACATAAAATACAAGTATGAACCTGAAATGAGCATAGCCTATTATGGGACCTTTAACATCTATGACGGGTAATAACTTCACCGTCGCCATGGAGACACCGGTCCTGCTGGCGGCGCTGTGTTGTGGAGGCTACAGGGTTTTACTGCTGTGATGTTGAAGGTGAAAGGTCAGTCTGTGTAACGTGTCAGCAGGCTGTCACTTCACCGGTGTCACTCCACCCGACCGGCTGTCACTGTGACACACACAACCTTTTATTACCCCTAGCTGATCTTTTAATCCCGGTTGAAATGGCCAAAAAGCGGAGAGAAAGACGAGAGAACGAGGGTCTGTCCTCGGCTCAGGAGGAGGTGAAGGCGGAGGCTGAAGTAGTGAAAGGTGGGTTCTTCTTGTCTTCTGGCTGTGGTAGATACATGAATGTAGAGCAAGGCAGAGGGAAGGGAATACTTATAGGTACATACTGATCTATTGAGCTATATATATATATATATATGTTGATGTAAGCGGTGCTTTGAGGTCAGAGCGGATAGCAGGACAGGAGCTAATGTTAGCATTGAGCTAGCTGTTGTAACACAGACAGCTAGCTAGCAACATTAGCCTACTTCTATGGCTAGAGGTTTATCTAATGAAGAACATAAACGGGTTATCTTGTTGAAGTAACGTTATCTAACAGACACCCCACACCCTGTTAGTGAGTGTTAGCAGAGTAGTGACTGTGGTTTCATTACCCTGGATGTTAAAACGAGAGCCAGCTAAGCTAACATTAGATGTTTCAGTAACAAAGACAGTCCAACAGACTATCAGTGGTGGGGGAAGTGTTCACTGATCCTTTACTCAGATACAAGTACACAAACAACACTGTCACAAGACTTGCGTTGACAATGTTACTTAAGTTAATTGTCAGATGTACTGAAAGTATAATAAATAAATGTATTGTATTGTGAAGCCCCCCCTTTTGATTGTTATACTATTATGTATTATTATTATTGCTGATAGATAGATAGATAGATAGATAGATAGATAGATAGTAACTTTATTGATCCCGAGGGAAATTCAAGTTTCCAGCATCACAGAACCATAGTGCAAAACATGTTAGTAAAAAGGCAGTAAAAAAGTTAATAGTGCAAAGTACAAAGTAAAAAATAAATAAACCATATATAAAAATACAAGGAGATGAAGAAAACTGTTAAAACTGAATATAGGGCAGGGTAACAGCTGTGATACACGACTACTAAAAAAGTGAATATAGTGCAGAAGAGACTGTTAAAAATGAGTATAGTGCAGGGTAACTCCAGTAGCTTAGTCTATGAAAGTACACTGTGTGCATTATTATCATCTGTCCAGATGCATGTGTAAGAAGCATTTTTCTGTTGTAGTTGGTCGAGGTGGAGCTAATTTCAAACAAATGTATCTACTGCTGAATAGTTCTATAACAATACAATGATCTATAACAATACACCACATTGTATTCATTGTAATTTCTGTGTGTAAAATTACAGCTTGTAACTACAGCTGTCAGATAAATGTAGTGAAAGTAAAAAGTACAATACTGCAGATGACATTCCTGACTAAAGTGACAGAAATGCACTAGGAGGAATATGTCTTGTTTGCACCTAATTTCTGTGTTTAATATGTTAATCAGTGACAGTTAGTGTTAATTTGCTATTTGTAATTTGCCTCAGCCTCCCTAATTTTTTTATATATATATATAAATTAGGGTATATGGTTGCTTTTATATAGATAAGATAAGATGAACCTTTATTAATCCCCGGAGGGAAATTCAGGTGTCAAAGCAGCAACATCAGCAAACAGAGTGAATTACAGGAGAGGTAAAGGTATATAATATATATAAGTTGAATTTATTATTATTATTATTATTATTATTAATTTCCTATAACATGACATCTGACACCCTTTTAATGAAAGCATGATTTAACAGACCGGCTCAGAAACAACAAGAGTCTGTCTCGAGGGGGAAATTCAGTTCCCTGTAGGGCTTGAATAAGTGATGCAAAACTCATAAGCAAATTACACAAGGCTCGCCGGTAGCTATAGTTTGTCTGTTTTTATAGTGACTTGTTGATTTATTAGGTAAATAACTTATTCTCTTTCCCCCACAGAGGCTCAGCATAGTGAAGGGGGCTCAGCACGCTGGTCTCTCCTGATTCTGGTGTCTATCTTCACCTGCGCTGCCTCAGTCATGTACCTGGTCTACAGGAACTTCCCAGAGCTTCCTGAGTAAGTTGCTTTGTTGATTATTAAACTTGGTTAAATGTGGGTGGGTGGAGAGACAATGTACTTATTTTGTGTTCACAAATGATACTGTTAGTTCTTATTTAGAATTTATGGGTTTTTCAGGTTACACACTTACATATACATGTAAGATACATTTTTGAGCAATCGCAAAAGGATTTGCACATAGTGCAGTGGATTTTGGTGGGTTTCGCGGTTGTTTGTTTCAGTGTGAGCTGTAGTAATGAAAGTGTGACCTGTTATTTTCACTTTCACAATTACCAAAATGTATAGTAGTAATTTCAGAAATAGACAAATTAAAAATAATATTGATGCAGTGTATGCACCACACAGTTTGTGATTTGGTTATAATTTTGTACCAAATGCAAAACTCATTATTTTGTTGATGTTTCTGACCAAGGTAAAGTTAGTGGCTACATTAATACCCTTTAGTACTACAGTTTATGGAAAGTTTATTTACAGGGCAAAACATTATTAATAAAGTACTTTACCAAGAGACATTAACAGGAGAGTAAAAATACCAGATACGCTGGATAAAACATAGAAACATACAAACCAGAAAATATAAAACAGTTTTGTACTGATCTAGCTTCTGAAGATTTTGAGAAAGGTTGTTGCAAAAGCTGAATCACCTGTGACCTCTGCTTTGACCTTGGAATAGCTGCTGTCCTCAGACCTGCTGAGGCTTATGGTTGTATGAGGGGACAGCCATTATATTTTAGGTGCAGTAGGGCCTAACTACATAGGCAATGCCTTGTAAGTAAAAAAAAAAGTAAATGATTTAAGTAAATCCTAAAGTTAACAGGTCACCTAATGAAGAGCTCAGCACTGTGGCAGTGTTGGATCTACATAATGTTGTTGTTGTTAGGACCATTGTAGCAGAGGAGTAGACTTAAGGCTGCATTCACAAGAGATCGGGCGGTTTAGCGACCATTCATTTTGAATGGGGGTTATGCGTTTGGGCTGCGGTGGCCTCAGGGGGTGCCGGAAAAAATGCAGTGGCCTGCGGTGGAAAAGTACAAACGGAATGAACTTTCATCAGCATTTTGTGCAATCAAGTTTTGGTATATGCATTGTATTGTGATGAAAACAAGCTAAAAATATGTATGACTAAAGATTATATATTTTTTTGTTTTCAGTGATGAAATGGAGAAAATTAAGATCCCTAAAGACATGGATGATGCCAAAGCTTTGGGAACTGTGCTGTCCAAATACAAAGACACCTACTACTCCCAGGTGTTGGTGGCCTACTTCGCAACATATATTTTGTATCCTTGGATAATCTATCTATCTACCTATGTTAACTTGGCTTCCTTTTGGAGATGTTTTCAGAACTGCCCCTTTGAAATTCCGGTCTTCAAAGACAGTCTTGTTTCCAGTCATAGTTTGTAGCAACAGTTCAGTTAATCTGTTTTTAACTGGGGTCAGAAGTTTACCAAAATCTTCTGAGTTTACCAAAATCTTCTGAGAACACCTGAGCAGATTCAGGTTTTTGATCTTGTGATGCCACCATGATAAACACGACAGCTTCTTTCAGTTGTGCCCATGTTTGGCTTACAAAACCCATCAAGCAGCATGTCCTCCATCTGAAACAGCTCAGTATCAGACGGAAATAATCTCAGTCATTCATCATGCGAGTATCAAAGAGTACAGGCTCTGAATCTGCTGGAACAAGTCAAGACAATGACATTATGGCTCCAAGCCATTTATTATCTCTATCGTAAAGAAGTGTATGTGAGCTTTGGCTGGGGTGTGCAGACAGTCAAATCTTAAATTACTCAGAATTATCAGTTTAGTTGACCTTTCCCATAGGACTGACAATACGGAGATAAAGATGGTGTAGAACTAGCTGGAGAAATACATAACATTTCAGGAAAATACTGTTTTTATTCCCCCTGTGTATTTCTTTCTCCTTTTAACATGGACAGCATCAAATCAAAGATTCTACAGAAAGACCAGCAGTGCTTACAGGAATATGCTTTTGATGTATTCATTATTATTATTTTATTTGATGTGTATGCCTGAGTGATAACTGTATGTTTTTACAAAGTCGTTTACCTTGACGCTTCGGTCAGCCTCCAGACATTTGCGATCCCCGGATCTATCTTCCTCAGCATCCTGTCTGGATATCTTTACCCTTTCCCCTTGGCTCTGTTCTTAGTCTGCCTGGTGAGTAAGGAATGATGGTATGAATTGTGTGATTGAAAACAAATGTTGTATTGTATGATGAGCAACTGTGCACTGAAATAGTTGCCACGAGACACACTTGGTAAGGATTTAGATACACGTGCTCTGTTTTTGCAAGAATGGATCATGCCTCTTAAACATTATTTTTTTATATAAATTTCAATGAAGTCATAATTCAAAATTTAAATCTGGCAGGTGTAACAGTGTAAAGAATCTTAAACAATACAATAACATTGGCTGTGTTTATATTTTTAAGGAAAATGTCACCTTCAAATGAACAAACAGAGTCTATCTGTGCTGTAATAGTCAGTTCATTTTTATCTATAAAGCCAAATATCATAAATTTGTCTCAAGGGGCTTTACAGTCTGTACAGCATACGGCACCCTCTATCCTTAGACTCTTGATTCAGATAACCAAAATCTCCCCAAAAGACTCCTTTAACAGACAGACATACAGTACGATGCAATAGATGTGTGTACAACATGTCATGTGCCTGTGTTACATCATAGGCATTTGTCGCCACTCGTGGTTGGAATTTCTTTCTTCTCTTCTGTAATGTTTTGTTCCTGTGCTGAAGAAGTTCCTGCTCTTTGATTATGAGAGATGATAAAATGTAATGTTTTTGCTGTGACATACAGGAAGGGCAGCGGTTAACGTGTGTTATCAGTAGGGCTGGGTATCGTTTTAAAAAATGACGATACCAATACCAGTACCTTTTAAAGTGATACGATACCATTAGAGCACTTCATTTGATACCTTTTTTTCTACTTCATTTATTGCTCATCATCCGGTTGTGTAAAATGTCACCACCACCACCACCACCGCATTTGTTTTTATCAGATGCCACAGCCGTGTAGTATAGCTATACTTTACAACATTTTGGTGGCATCTCGGCATGCTGAGCTGCCAACTCCGTCAAATACACCACGCTCGACTTCACCACGCCACAGACTGTATGGGTTGTAGCTGCTGCGGTAGAAGGCCAATCACACGTCGCATTAAATCGAAGAACACTTGTGGTGATTGGCTTTGAGCAAAACCATGGAAATAGTCATTTTTTTTCTACATCTGGGTGCAAAAAGGATTGAATGCAGGTATCATTTGACTGGAGAAGTTTCGATACTTCTCGGTACTGTTATTTCGGTCGATACCTTAAAGGTATCGAGTACCAATACCCAGCCCTAGTTATCACCAAGGCCCTCAGCCTCGTCTTTGAAACTACTTACTGTGTATTCAACATACTGCTGCTAAAAGTTAAAATGACCAGTCATGAAGTTGTCATGATTTTGTTGTATTTGGAGAGCTTAAATTTTCTTAGTGGGCTCTCATTTTTCTGTTCAATTTCCAGTTCAGATTTCAAATTGCCGATATGTGTGTCTGTGTGTGTGGATTGGAAATAACCAATGTTTTCATATTTTGTGTTTTATCTGTTGGCAGTGCTCTGGCCTTGGTGCTTCCTTTTGCTATATGCTATCATATCTGGTGGGCAGACCCATTGTCTACAAATATCTCACAGAGAGAGCACAGAAATGGTCCCAGCAGGTAAAAGCCTTATAACTGAAAATGTACTGTGAATAGAGGGTATATTTGTATGAATAATTTTACGTTTTCTTTTGTATTAATCGTATACAATTACCATTTTCAAAGGTACAACTGTGCAATCTAATGTAGTCCAACACAATGGCTCTGCAGTAAAAGCTTATATTGTTCAGTATTTATTTATTCACCCTGTATGAATGATGTTAATTCAGCTTTAAGGGAGGCTGAAGTCGGTTTTACCAAAAATAAATACGGGTACTGTAAAATATTATATAACTGTTACTGAAATTACTATAACGACAAAGCTACTGATACTGTCAATATAAAGTGATCATTAGGAAATTCACAGATAGAATTTACTGGTAATTCAGTGCATATGATTTACGAAATATTCTGCTCATGACTTTCTGCCCACAGGTTGACAAACATAGAGATCATTTAATCAATTACATCATCTTCCTGAGGATAACCCCCTTTCTACCCAACTGGTTCATCAACATCACCTCACCTGTCATCAATGTGCCTTTGGGGGTTTTCTTCATCGGTACCTTTCTCGGTAAGACTGTCTATCCCTTCTGACTGTCTAGACCTTATGTTAGTATTAGTTGTTGTCACTGACTCACCTGTTATTCAACCTGGCTGATTCACAGGAGTGGCACCGCCATCCTTTGTAGCGATCAACGCGGGTACAACACTGTACAAACTGACCACAGCTGGCGAGGCCGTGTCCTGGAACTCTCTGGCTGTGCTCGGCGTACTCGCCGTGCTCTCGATCTTGCCCGTCTGCTTCCAGAAAAAGCTGCAGAAGAAACTAGAGTAGAACATTAAACACCTCAGCACCTCATCTGCTGGCTGATCCCGGCGTCCCCCTCCCCTCGGCTCAGGAACGTGCAGCTGTCACTCAAGTTGCTCTGCCTCTGTCTCATACGTCAGCTGCTGGTGGGAGAATCTCTGACCACAACAAGCACTCATTGACCACAAAATGCATGCAGTGGTGGGTGGTTCCTGATGTTAAGTGTAAACTGGCCGCTGCTTGCACAAGTTTTTCGGTTTCTGTGAATTATATTGTCGATTGTGCTTTTCTTGTAAATAAGAGATTTGTTTGGGATTTTATTTAAGGCACTGCTCATTATTTTATGATTTTGCCAGACAATTAAAGGTGCTACTTGTAGGATGTTGGAGTAAAACTCATCATTGTGATAGTTTTCATGGGGAAAAGGGTTTGCCTTTTCTTGCTAGAAACTGCAATGTAATCCGTACCTCGTTGAGGCTGTTGTTTTATTACTGTAACAACTTTTACAAGTACATTTTGCTTTGGCAGTAGCATATCAATTTCTACATCCTGTTTGTAGCACCTTTAACTTCCACGCCCTTTTTGATATTTATTTTAACTTGCTCGTGTCTAACTTCAACCGAATGAGGTGTACCACCACAGCAATAACTGTCACACTACTGTTGAAAGTGGATTTTTAAAAAGTAAGTTTTGATACCCGGTGCTTGCCTCGGCAAACATATTCAGTGTGGAAAGAATGAAACTGCGGAGAAGAAAAGTGGGATGACTGATCTTGTTGACATGTGGGTGAGTTCCTGTGTTCTTCCTTGAAAGGTGCCTGGATCCACTGCCACACACACTTTCACCCACTTTTGTCATACCAGTAGCCACTATAACTTGTAAAGAACAGACTAAGCTGATGTAATATTTCCTCACAGCACATCCACGTTGCAGGATACCGAACAAATTTTGTATTTTATGTTAAGAAGTGAGCATAGATGTCAAGACAACTGATATATGTGGTAAAAAGTACTGTACGTAACCCAGAAAAGTTAATGAAAAGCTAAACAGACTCATCTTGGTTTGTAAATTTGGAAAGGGTGAGATGGGTTCTCCTAAAGTTTTGCATATGGTTATGATAATGCACCTCTAGGTGTGTCCTCCTCCACCCAGTGATATTGTTTGCTATGCCAGTATAGAAATGGAGAAGATGTGGATGATACACCAGTGCCCTCAATAAGACTGCCAACGGACTGAGGTATCCAAGCCTTACCTAGCTTTTTACTGCTTCCATTCTTCACCAGGTGAAATATAATATGATGCCTGATTTATGTTTTTAGTCTTTAAATTGTTTTGAATGTCTAATTTTTGTGTCCCGTGCTCTAAAAGCTTACTGAATTTTTCATTTAGATGTTTTTAATTTTTTGCCTGAAGGTAACTTATTGCTGCTGCTTAAAAGCATTCTGGATGGTTACTGGAGACATTGATGCAGTGAATGTACATGCAGGTAACTTATTCAACACACTTTTCTTTAATCTCTTAAAATATCTCATTTATAGAGGCAGTTGGTTTGGTGCATTTTTGCGATTTCCTGTTTTTACTTTATTGTCTTATTATTCAGCAGCTTCACTGTGTACTGCTGTAATATTATTAACCTCTCAAACCCAGATACATAAACATCAATTTATGTGAAACTTAAACTGTTATACTGTATGGGGATACTTATGTCTTAGCATTTTCTGGTTTCATACTGTTTGTAGCAGGATGCTACTTCTTTCAAAGACTGTTGGGTTGTTTGTTTTTATGGTTCTTACTGTTTAATGTGAGAGCTGCATTCGCACGACTGAAGTTCACTGTTGTCTTGGAAAATGTATCTTCACTAAGGTGGTTGAATCAAATGCTAAATGCTATAAATTGCTCCTAAAAATCTTATTTTTGTCTTAATACTTAAGCTTGATTAACTTCTTGGAATTTCTCCGTAATGCTAAATTTGACAAGACATAACAAATGATAGGTTTCATTGACTTTTTTTTTCTCTAATTGCTACAATATTTACACCTAAACTTATTCTAAACTTCATGCTACACATATACTGAAATTGGATATATTCTTGCTGTTTTTTGTCCTATTACCCTATCAAAGATAATTTGTGTAGTCCTCTGTTAACATTTCAAAAAGCAGTATTATTTTGTACTGAGAAGTGATGTATTGCAGTATGAAGTGTTTACAGATTGCACATGTCTGTCCTATCTAATCAAATTTGATTTTGTTTTTTTATATTTATTGAATTATTAAAATTATCTTTACAGAATATGATTGAGTTTTGAGATTTCTCTCTAATGAGTGCATGTTTGCAGCAGGAAATTATCATAAAGTCTAATAGCCTTTTGTGGAGGCAAAACTACAAAATGGATTCATAAATGATAAATGTACAATTATTGGGATTCTTTCAAACTTGGGGCATCTCAGCAATTATGTATTAAGCTTGTGAATAGACTGGGCTCTCCATAGAACATGCAGTAAACTTCAGTGACACATAAAAAAAAGCATTTGTCTCTATAGCCTAAAGAAAATGGTTGACACTGGCATTTCAGTGTGTGTTTTAAACCATGAACAAATGTTATTATACTGTGCATTTCAAGTTTGACTGAACAAGAGTGAGGTTTAGTGCCACCAGGTGGTGATATTGCAACATACCTGCTAAGCACTGGTCTGTTGGATAAAATGACATTCACCCATAAACTAATATACTGTGATGTGCTGCAGTGTGAATGCTTATAACATGCATTAATCAGTTAATTACATTTAATACTAAAAATAAAACTTTGACGTTTCTTAATAATTAAAAAGTAGGATCTCTTGGATAGATTTTTCTTCTCTGACATGCAATGACATGGCCTTTATTAGATACATGACCAATAGTGAAATATAAACTTCACTTTGTGATAATAAAAATATTTTTTACAACTGGACATTCAGATAAACATTTTTCTGTATTTAGTATTCAGTATTACATTCAAGCACCGTTCTCTGTGTACACTTTACAGATGACTGTTCTACTGTATTAATTATTAATACCATTACATCACAAAAAAAAAAAACACAGGGTTAAATTAGATGCTTCTCTATAAATAAATAACTGCTAATTCATTGCTTCAAAACAAAGTGCCAAACATAATATAATACAATAAAGTGCACCATGATTATAAGTACACTAGCTGCTGAGCAGGTTAACAATAATTCCTGTCAGGTTAAAGGCTGTGTTACTTTATGGATTTAAGGCAGATGATTACAGCTGTTGTGCAGTTAATGGACCACAATGCATTTCGACTGCAACGCTCTGATTTCTATGGATGTGTGAAGCCAGAGAACAAAACCGGAACTAATGAAAACGTCCTTCAAAATAATACAATAATTACTCTCAACAGCAAAAGTTGGGTGAAATAATAATATAGTAGAGTTAATTACCCCACATGGATACACAAACTAACTAGGATGACTGTTTTGACATATCATATGTGCTTTAATAAAAAAGGAAAAAGAAGACAAGTCACACTAAAAATATAAATTCTACAAATATGGCAGAATGTGTAGACCGGTAGTTGTATTTCTTGAACCACTGCAGATTAGATGGTAGAGTGTATATAAACTATAAACCAGGAGGATTATTTTGACAAATATAATTTAACAAAATGTATAGGTTTAAATAAAAATACAACCTGACCTGAAAACGTTCAATGAAAAGGTGAAACACTGGCTGAAACTAAACCAAACCTGTGATCACTGAGTTCTGATTGGGAACATACATTTGGTAATCGATTGTAATGTACGATGTTGCATTATGTGATTTTATGTATGATGTGGTATTATGTATTTTTCTGTTTTCTTAAAAGCCTAACCAGGCACAAGGTCTGCAAATTAGCTATGGCTAGAAGTCCAATATAAATTGCATCGGTTGCACTTTAATTAAGTGTAACAATGCCTACATGTATTGTCCCTGTCAAATAAATTAATAAGTAAATAAAATAAAATAAAAGAGGAAAAAGAAGACAGTACAAAAGTCACACACAATATATCACCAATTGTGCCTGTATTTTTTTTTTCTTAGAGTGTATATAAACTATAAACCAGGAGGATTATTTTAACAAATATAATTTAACAGTGTTCATTTTAATCTCCAAATGTAACTATTGCACAATATGGCTGAAAGTGTTTCTTTCTTACCACTAGATATCATATAACAAATTGATATGTTTTTTTCCTGTACTCAATATGATTTTTTTATATTCTTGTTATATATTCATGTCATACTTATTCTTTTGTGTATTCATTTTTTACTTGTATTCTTTTTTTCAATTTCTGTTTGCAAAGATAAAAACCCCACATATTTAATGACGATACAGGCCAACAGCAGCCTTTTAAAATTAGATAATACATACATAAATATAAGAATTAATTAATACAAAAGTTTCTCATCTAGATATTTTTTTCCTGTTCTCAATATGATTTTTTTTATATTATTGTTATATATTCATGTCATACTTATTCTTTTATGTATTCATTTTTTACTTGTATTCTTTTTTTCAATTTCTGTTTGCAAAGATAAAAACCCCACATATTTAATGACGATATAGGCCAACAGCAGCATTTAAAAAATAGATAATAAATACATAATTATTATATAATTTATTTATTTATTTAATTTAATTTAATGTGATTTTTTTTTAATTTTATATTTATTTTTTATTTTTATTTATATTATATAATAATAATAATAATTAATTAATACATAAATTAAAGTTTCCTGTCTGTTATAAATCTGTGTAAACGGTGTTTTATTGTGAAGGGTTGGGCCGGATGTGTTGTAGCCGTTGCTGTTAGCAGAGAGCAGGCTAACTGGAGCTAGCTCAGCCTCAGTCCTGATTTAGAGCTTCGCAGTAACACAGCAGCATCCGTGATGATGATGGCTGCAGAGAGAAATCACTCCTCCGGGTTCCTCTAATATGCTCCCTGTTGGGAGGATAAAGGAACCACCGGACCAGCCTCAGAATGACCACCGGATTCAGCTCCGGTTCCTGCCGGTTCGCAGACTATTTTGTGATCTGCGGACTCGACACCGACAGCGGACTGGAGCCAGACGAACTGTCCGGTAAGAACAGCACAGCAACCGTCGTCAGGGGGTAAAGGACGGGCTGAGGGAGGGAGGAAGGAAGGGACGAAGGGGTGATATAACATCATGTCAGCTTTATTATTCAGCATTTACTGTATGTTAACGTGTTTATGTATTGGTGTAACATGTAATATGTGTTTAACATTAATACACAGCGGACATACCGTCAGGCCTAGCTCCTCTCCTCTCAGCCTGTTACTGCTCGATGAGGAGGATTACTGTACTGCCTTGTTGTGTCTCTTTAACACACTGACATGAATGTTAATTTACAAAGCTTGTAGATAAATCCCCTCCTGATTTGTATACTCTAAACATATCTAAATGGTTTTTATGTCGGTTTTCTGTGCAGTAATACATGTTTAATGTGAGCAACACTTACAGTTAATAGAGACATTGGTTGATGGTGTTTAATACTGATGATGATGTGTATTACAACTACTAGAGGATGTTGTCACAGTGGCTCCTATAGCTGTCACCTGGTTATTTATCAGGTATCAAGGTAGCAACACACATGGGCGGATTACCACTCACATGAATCTTAATTTACAAAGCTTGTCCATAAATTCCCTCCTGATTTGTATACTCTATACATATCTAAATGGTTTTATGTCACGCAGTAATAAATATTTTAATGTGAGCAACACTTTACTGTTACAGTTAATAGAGACATTGGTTGATGGTATAATACTGATGATATGATGTTAATACAACAGAGGATGATGTCACAGTGGCTCCTATAGCTGTCACCTGGTTAGTTAAAGGAGATCAGGTATCAAGGTAGCAACACACATGGGCGGATTATTACCCTATAGGGCACAAATATACCATACCCCTCCATACGACCCCTGACATCCTCAGCATCCACCAGAGATCCACATTAGGCATGTAACCATCCTCCTCAAGTAGCCTCCTTAGAGGGCACACCCTTCACAAACAAACAATTATAGCAACATCTTAAACATATGATAAGTGTACAATAGGCTGTGATACACCCGGATACTCTTTTGACTATGATTTTACCTGCATGTGTTCTGATTGAAAGAGAGAAGATTTGCAAATATATGTCTGCATGTGAAACTGTAGCCTGCAGGGTCCCTGAGCATGAACTGACTGAAATGGAAATTACGGCATGGCAACAGTGCTGTTTTTCCTCTCTATAGTCCTAATCAGATGACTTTTCAGATGTACATTGATTATAATTGTAATGAGAATACATTTTAGCATGAGTCAGTAGGTGTGGCCAATATGGCAATATATAGCCTACCATGAAACAGTTGTTAGAGATTTTGTCATACCGTTAATGCTGTGGTAGTTTAATACCTTTTAATATTTCTGTGTTTATCAGGCTAATGTGGGCAATATTTGATTTTAGCATGATTTTTTTATATCAATGTGATACCCAGGTATTTATTTCACTGAATTACACAAAAATAGACATTTACATGGTATTCATGAACCGTTTGTCATTTGACTTTCCAGAAAATGTACTATAGGGCTGCAACTGTTGATTATTTTCATTGTCTTTTAATCTGTCGATTATTTGCTCCATTAATGGATTAGTTGTTTAGTCTATAAAATGTCAGAAAATGGTGAAAAATGTTAATCAGTGTTTCCCAAAGCCCAAGATGACGTCCTGTTTTGTGCACAACTCAAAGATATTCAGTTTACTGTCGTAGAGGAGTAATGAACCAGAAAATATTAACATTTAAGAAGCTGCAATCAGAGAATTTTTACTTTTTTTCTTTAAAAAATACTCCCAACTAATTAATCAATTATCAAAATAGTTGACGATTAATTAAATAGTTGACAACTAATCGATTAATCGTTGCTGCTCTAATTTACAACACCATAAATATCCCACAATGCAATACGGTAGTGAAGACAACGTTCATAACGGACGTTGACAGACAGCACTGTAACATCAATAACACTTCAATTTAACTGTAAGTAAAAAAATTCACTTTGCTAGG
The DNA here is from genome assembly GCA_916701655.1 of Sebastiscus albofasciatus. NCBI lineage: Eukaryota > Metazoa > Chordata > Actinopteri > Perciformes > Sebastidae > Sebastiscus > Sebastiscus albofasciatus. Next base: position 65,686 of record CAKAOI010018115.1, read on the forward strand.
CGTGATATATATTTAGAATTAATTCAGACTTTGATTTTCACAAACTGTCGTTTTGGTCACATGAGGTTGGCACAGGTTACCATGGTTACACGTATCCAACTGGCAAGAAGACTCTCAGGAAGTGATGACGTACATTACCACTCAATGCATCCGTAAAGATACACACTACTGTTTATTCACACAAAAGTGTGTTGAATGATAGTACACATATTGAGTATGTGTATTGAGTATAGTGGATAGTGTGTGATTTCGGACGAAGCATTTACGTAACATAATATTGATTCATAGTTGACCAGCGCTGCCTAGTTTGACCGTTTGGTCGGAGTTCATGACAGCCGGCTCTCATAGACGGCAGCTGAACAGCGGATCTCAGATCAGCTCTTACTGCTTAATTTCCTCCGGTCTGTGAAATCTTGCAGATGCCGTTAGGAGCGCCGGAGGACACAGAGGAACATGATTTTTTTCCGGTTACCTGTTTCATGTATTACTGTAACGATATAGCGACCGTTTTATAAAAATAAGTATTTGCTCCAATCTCGCCTACTTCAGCTTTAAGATCTAACCGTAGGCCTACACAGTTGGGAATACTTAGTTCTTCCAAACTTTATCATCTTTATCATCGTTGGAGACACTTGCACACATGTAGTTATTTACCAATTTGTGAGAAATGATCACTGAATCCAAGATGCAACCTACCAAGCTGCAGTTGTTGAGTGACAAGCTAATCCCAAACATGAACAAAGTGACTCTGTGAAGCTGGTTGTGTAGCCATGACAACTGACAGACAGCACGTGACCGGTTATGTTACCATAACTGCACATTTCATCTCAAAAGAGCAGGTCCTAACAAAGACATGCACATCCATTTTGTCGCAGCCCCAAAATGGTAAACTACTTCTCTCAAAAGACTCCTGTCATTTTCCTTATTTGTCGCATGAGAGAAGATTTATGTAGGCTATTAATTGACGATTCTCGTGAATGAAATGTATTTGATATTCTTGTCTCTTCCTGTAAGTGACAGATGGGGGTGTTGGAATTTCTGGGGTTGTTGAGTGGCCAATATAGTTCGCCCAAAAGCTGCTTTCACCAAGGAAAAAAACAATGTAATAATTATTAATATTCTTGAGTCTTTGTCTCCTCTGGGAGTCGTGACAGACCCAAGACATCAGTGGAAGTAGGAGTTGTGTCTCCTAAATTAGACTTTCAACAATGGAGATTTTTGTAATTTTTGAGTGTATGTACTGGTGCCTTCAAATGAAACTCGTGAGCTGTTGTTTACAACATGGGAAGTCGTGTGCAGGATATCCTTGGCGTTCAAGTGGTTAAGTCATGAGAACACCACTGTTAAGCACCGTCAATATTAACGTTACTGTCTAGAAGCCACTGAGGCTAACAATTTAGCAAGCTAACAAGTGGGTAACATAATGTAGGAAATGCAAAGGCATAGTGACAAGAGGAAAATACTACCTATAAAATGATGAAGAAAAACAAAATACAACTAAAATTACAATATATTCACTTATTATGCACCAAAAAAATAACTTCCACGGTCTCCGCCATTTCTGATAATGTCAACAAACACGTCACAACTCGTAAGCTCTGAGCTTTCAGAAGCTTTGCACTTACGAGGACGTGAATACCATAAGAGGGGGGCGCGTTCATATGGACTGTTCTCGTGAACACGGTAAACATAAATCCATAAATATCTGGCAACATTTTCCCACCAAATAATGTCAGGGTTTCCCGCAGCAATACCACTGCTAACTAATATCTTTGGGGAAAGCCCAAAATGTTGAAGGGAATAAACAAACACCTAATATAGTTTCAACTCAAATGATGTACTCATCGCTGCATTTCCATTCAGACGGAGCTGCTAACATGAGCTAGCCTTAAGCCTGTTGTGAGTGTTCGGGTGTAAGCTGTCGTTGGCCGGGTCACTGCTCCTGCTTCAAACAACAATCCAATTAGCTCAGCCATTTGAACTTGTCTTGAGAAAAAAAAATTGACAACTGCTGTTCACAACACAGTGATTAATAGAGAATTCTGTTATCTCGAGTTTCTGTGTGATTCATTGTGACTCAGCAGGTAGTGAGAAGCCTGTAGCGATAATATTGTGGTCAAAAGAAAGTTCTTTCCTCCTTAAAGCTAAACTTAACCATAAATCCTTTTACAAAGACTCAACCCCCTTTACTTCCTATTCTTTTTACTTCCTTTAATTCAAGTTCCTGTTTACCAGTTTTGCTAACATTTACTTGAAATTTTGTTATTATAATCTGCTATTGAGTGTGTGATAAAGGTTCGTTGAGGTGTCTCTGACTAGACAAAAAAACGTAACCGCTTGAAAGCTTGCACAGAAACTGAGACTCTGTGGTCTAGGTCTAACATCACCGAAGCTGCTCTACTTAAATGCATGTTGCTGCTGTTTACTGTAGAAAGAGGTTAGGGGCTTGCCCTTGTCGACTTTCAATTTAAGTTGAAGAGCGGAAATGGTGTGGAAATTCCATTGTTACAGGTTATGTATGTCAGCTAAACGTCCTCTATAGGTATACCTAGAAGTTCTTTTACATTTTAAATAAATGTTTGTGCCTTGTTGGATGCATTCAAGTGTGTTGTGTCAGATTTGAATCTTTACTTGTGATGGAGTACTTCTTCTGTTTTTTAGTCTTTACAGAGAGTTCATATTCTTTTTCACAAAATATTGTAGGGTCGCAGCTAATGATTATTTTCATCGTTGATTAATCTGTTGATTATTTTCTCGATTAATCGATTAGTTGTTTGATCTATAAAATGTTAGAAAATGGTGAAAAATGTTGATCAATGTTTCCCGAAGCCCAAGATGACGTCCTCAAATGTCTTGTTTTGTTCACAACTCAAAGATATTCAGTTTACTATCATAGAGGAGTAAAGAAACCAGAAAATATTCACATTTAAGAAGCTGGAATCAGTGACTTTTTTTCTCATAAATTACTCAAACTGAATCGATCAGCAAAATAGTTGGTGATTAAATAGTCTAAAGTACTGTGTATGTTTGGTAATACAGGGATGTTTCAGTTATCTTCCATGTGCGGGTAGATAAGTACAAAACTGTAAATATGTGAAAAGTTAAGTCAACAATTGAAGGGCTAATTTTGCAGATGATAACAAGAGTAAATGCTTATTCAACCTTTTTGAAACATACTTGAACACCAGCGCTGGGGAAAAAAAAATTGATTAATCAGTCAGTCAAATGACATAAAATCAATTGCCAACTATTTTGATAATCAATTAATCGTTAAAGTCATTTTTTAAGCAAAAATGTCAAATACTCTCTGGTTCTAGATTCTCAAATTTGAGGATTTGCTGCTTTTCTTTTTCATTTATGATAGTAAACTGAAATTTTTTTGATTTCTGACTGTCGGTCAGATGAAACGAGACATTTGAAGACGAGACCTTGAGCTTTAGGGAATTATGGAAGTAATTTTATAGAGCAAACAATTCATCCATTAATTAAGAAAAAAAAGAACATATTGATCAATAATGAAAATAATCGTTTGTATCGTAAATACTTTACCACTTTTTGGTAAAGAAATGCTTGCTTCAGCTGTAACTGAAGACCGTTTTGAGCATCATAAACAAAAAATGTCGTGAAGCTGTGAAGAGGCAGTTCAGCCTCATCTTAAACAACGGATACTGACGATGGCAACTTAGCAGCCCTACTCACTTAGTAATTACTGAACAGATGGCTGGACATTAGCCAGTAATTATAATGATTCAAACATTTTGATTTAATTAAAGTAACCTTGCCTCAAACTTTGCTGACAGAACTGTTGATAGATACTTGGTGCCATGAATGAAATGAGCCAAATCAAACTCTCTCTAGTGATGTAACAGAACCACGGTACGTTCCTCATTTCCAATGTGATGCAATCGTGATTAATGTACAGTGAAACACAAAGAAACGACCAAGACATTCTTTAAGCGCAGTGTTTGGCAGCGCAGCGAGGGCCTGATTAGCATATGTATGACCCTGCAGCCTCACAGGCGACACTGGAAACACAGGCAGCTGAGGGACATAAGTACACTCGCACACAGGCTCCACTCATTCAAATGCTAAATATCCTTTTGAATTTCCCAGGCAGCCTCTCTCCCCCAATCCTACTCAGCAAACAAATGAGGATGAATGGCTCAACATGAAAGCTGGCTTTAAATGCATAATGTGGGCTTTCATATTTTCACTCAGTTGTTTATTTATGGGCCTGTTAAAGGGTCTACTGTCAGTGTTTTAAAAATCTGCTTGAAAATGTATCAGGGACATTTTGAATGCAGTTTGAAGAGGCATTACAGATTTCACAGGGCTTTGAGGGTGCACAGGGGTTCAATGTGCTCTATACAATATTCAGAACATTAATATAGCAGCAAACAGCTATTTGTAATGTAAAGATATAGTGTAGTAATACTGCTGTTAGCTGCAAGCCGCCGGCTCAGCTGTCGCCATGTTGAGAGCTGTGTGGAGGCAATAGATATGCTCTCAATCTCGCATTTAAAACCTTTAAAGTGTACAATCTGCAGTTTAAATCAATTCACTTTTAGAATCTGGGTGACTGGCTTCTTCTTCTTATTATTCCCTAGTGGTTACCCACTAATTTGAATGAGGAAAGACAGTGATGTTACTGGAACAAGTGGAAAAAATACGAATCAGAGAAACTATTTGTGAAATGTTACCCATTTATTGAAAACCCCCATAGTGTCTCCGTTGGGAGTACACGCTGTGAAGGCTGTGAGTTTAAGCTGAGAGTGAGCTATCATGTCCTGTCAGCGCCGGGTCCTCTGGGTGAATAACCGTTGATGTTTTTTGCTGCTGAGCTATTTTGAAGCGTCAGCAGCATCTTCACTGAAATTCTGCTGCGGGCAGTCAAGTGGAGTCGTGCTAGAGTATAGATTTCTAGTTCCGAGAGATACATCCGTTTATGTCTGAGCCTAGTGGGCCACGCTACACTAGGTGTGAGGGTGTGTGAGCACAGGAGGGGTACAGAGCTGTGGGTGGTCCCTGGCTGACTGGATGAGGGAAAACGGCGAGGAGCCAGAACTCAGTGACGCTCTACTCCCACTGCTACCGGTCCACACTCTCATGGCATCACGCTCTCCCATTTGTTTGGAAAATATGACAAATGTAGAAAATGTTGACACGGTAGAGCTTGCTGGTGCTCATTTCGATGAGTGTCTTTCCCAGGTGAGGCGGTTAGCTTGTAATTAGCGCTAATTACCAGGTGAAGGTTGAGAGAAGGAACAGATGTGTAGTCTGAGCCAACTGTAAAGCTGTGACAGTCAAAGTGTGCAGGGATAACACCACTATGGAGGTTCATGTTACCAGAATTTAAGTTAAATGGTATTGTAGGAGCCAAAATGAGCATTAAGACTGTATTGTTTATCATTATTTGTTTAAGCTGCACACATTCTTTTGGTCAGTATCATTTCCAGTAACTGGCACAGGGGTGTGGTTTCACATATTTTACCTGTTCACTGGGACCGTGGGATTTAGACATAGAGGGTGAGTTAGGCTTGGACATTTTTTCTGTTGACCCTATAGGTCCTACTTTAATTTATCCATAACAGTTGTCATTATTTTCATTTAATAAACAGTGAAACGCATATGGTTTTTAAGTATGGATTTGTTTTACGGGTCAGAGCCTAGTACTAAGCCTCTTAGTGGCTGTTTGATTGATAGCAGTTGCTACAATTATGTCATAAACATTTTGCTTATATACGCTTTTGTTTTCTTCTTTCATTACATTTTTCTTTTCATATTACATGTTTCAATTTAAGTTACATTTTTTAGCTGATTTTAGCATTTTCCATTTACAATATCCATTTGTCATTTCAATATCCTTTTTAGTTACCTTTTTCTTTTTATCATTTAATCGTGGAGCCATCATAGTGGTATAAAAATGTCAAAGAAATATTAAGGAACTAATCTTTTCCCCATCCCTATTAATCTTAATAATAGTCTGACATATCTTTGATTGCTGATGTCTAACTAGACATTCCTGCTTAGTTTCTTCCCTGTGGGCAGTTTAGATATGAAAGTAACCAAAAGATTAAACCACTTAATCCCTTAATGAACTCTTACTTCAACTAGGATTCTCAGTAAACGCTTTCCAAGATTAAACATAAGTGTCTTGTTCAAACAATTGCAGTTGAGAGAATGAATGTAATCGTCAGGGAAGAGAGTTGAGAGAGTCATAATTTCCTGTCTCTCTGTGTGTGTCACCATTAAGTCATATCATAAATGCAATGAAAATGGATTTTCCTCACCCCTAACTACATAGGCCAACCTTTTACCTTGAAGTTGACCTGGTGTAACTAGAAAAGAGTCGATGTGTCACACAGCCCACATTTGGCATGCTGCATTAATGTGTGTTTCTACCAGCAGGACTGTTTCATTGGTGCTCGGCAAATGTCATGCATGAAGAGGAAACGGCAAAAAGCATTGCCTTGTTACATAAAGGGTGTTTTTTTATGCAAAATGTTAGATAATCTCACTCAGCATCTCCAATCAGTCTGCAATACAAGAGCAGCCATTCACTCAGCAAACCTCATGACTGTCTAGTGATGGGATCTTTGAACCGTTTACCACACCTTGAAATGTTTATTGCACATGTGATTAAATGTTGAAAATGTATTGAAATGTCATATAATTTCTTTGTAAAATACTTTTCCTCTCCATACCATCTTACAAGGCTATCTATATTACACTATATTTTTCTTTATTGTCAAGAAAGACTAAAACCAAGAATGTGTTGGGTTCTCAATAATTTCCTCCTTCCTTACCCTGTCTGTGGCTGACTCCGAATTCATTCCTACTGAAGAAATAACTCTTAAAAACAGGTCACAAATATGTGCATTTAAAAAAAGTAATTCACTAAAACAGCTAAATAACTGTCTGCAAAACTCGTGACTTTCCCATCAGCCTCAGCTGTACTTTTGTTGAGTGCTATAGAGTGCTCCAGGGATGACGTATTTTTGTAGGCCAATCAGGAAGTTGGCATCGCCCCGGTTCCCTCGACAAAAAGCCAATGAGATTTTTTCACTGGGTTTTGGATTATTGCAGAAAATAAGCTCTGTGGAAAACAAACTTACTCACATACTTACATGTTTTGTTCAGCAAGATAATCGTCACAAATGAACACCACTTTTATGATTTTTGAAGTGTGAATGCAATCACTAGAAGTAAAAAGCTAACGTTAGGCTATAAATGAACTACACATGTCGCATGAACGTGAGTATACACAACAACGCTGTAACAGCGAACGAGTCAACGTGATGATGTTTAGTAGTCTCATTTAGCCACTTGTTAGCAACTGCTTTTTTTTAAGACACATTAAGGCTTCAAAATTCACTAGTGGAGTATTTGTTAATGTATTTTATGTTGTAGAACAAAACATTAAAATCTCTTAAGCTTGTGTTAACCACAGACCTTATTTCAGGCATCTGACTAAAAACCCATTAAAAGAAAACATTGACATCCAGATAAAGGAACCGGAAGTGTTAAAATGCTAACTCATTTCCGGGTTTTAGGACTCATTCCTGTAACACACACACACACACACACACATTATTAGCTAATGTTGGCATGCTAACACGCTAAACTAAGATGGTGAACATGCTAAACATTACACCTGTTAATCATTAGCATGCTACTATTGTCATTGTGGGCATGTTAGCATGCTGACATTAGCTCCAAGCACCACTGTGCAGCTTCACAGAGCTGCTAGCATGGCTGTGAACTCTCTGCGGTGAGCTTATAATCCATATCAGAGCCGTATGGATTTGCATGATCTCTGGAAGGAGAGGAAACTACGACACACAGAAACGCTGTATCCTCGTCTCATAACCCCAGCAGCTGGCTTGAATTAGCATACCCACCTGACGGAGACCAATGTCCTGTGTCTGTGGGCAGTGATGCGCTACCCATCCACAACCAGGCTTTTAATTCTACTTTTGTTTTATTTGTTGTGTAGCTTTATGCCAGTATATAGAGGCTACTAAATTCAGAGATGGGGCCAGAGGAAAATTGGCGGGGGCAGATGAAGGTAACCCTCCCACCACACACACGCCTCCCCACTCTTAACCTGAGCTCAGCTTTAACCCTTCAACCTTTAACCTGGCTCACCTTGTTTTTTTGTTTTTTTTACACTAAGCAGCCCCAGCCCCTTTTTGTTACTTCAAATTTTTCTCAGTTATTTTCTGCACAGGTGTGGGGCCCTTTCTGTTTTGCGCACTCTGATTTCTCTTCTCCCTTCCTCCCCCACATCCTTCAGCAGCAGCTGAACAATGAGCTGATGTTTGACAATCACCGCTTCTGTTTCTCTCACACACACACACAAATCCAGTGCTGCCTGCGCTGGCATTGCTTGGTCAGTGTTTACTCTCCCCCCACACTCTGAATGACTTTTCAGTACTGCCTTGGTGTGTGCATCACTTCTGCTTTACTCCGGGTTCAAATCAACTCAGTTTGGGCTTTCTATGATTCATTATTTTGTGTGTTACTTTTGTATTGTCATTAAAGCTGTCAGGAAGCATTAAGATCCATAAAGTAAATCATCTATTTTGGAATATTGGATGCTTCCTGTTTGAATATTTGATTTAGTTTACTCTCTAAAGCGGGATGCAGATGACAGCTTTATATGATGCAATACAATCTTCCTCTCGAGACAAATATGCTGACTTGCTCTTTCCTCTGGAGTTGCGCCTGGCACTTTAAACCTGCTTCTGATCAGATTGTTTTTCTGCTCCTCCTTCCACATCTGGAAACTTGTGCTAACTCTTTGTCTCCTTTTTGTTTCGTTTGTCTTCGCTCTCTCTCTGTTTTGTTTCATTTCCAGGTGAGAATTTTGAGCAGAGTCCACTGCGGAGAACCTTTAAATCCAAAGTCCTAGCACATTATCCAGACAATGTCGAGTGGAATCCATTTGACCAGGATGCAGTTGGCATGGTACGATCTCTACACAGTTAAAGCATTTCCCTCACATCATTTAAGAATAATTTCCTTTGTATCGGGATACGGCAAATGCATGCAAATTCACAAATTCAGTTAAATGTAGGGCTGGACAATAATTCAGTATGATAATTTATCAACTTTCAATGGAATCATATTGTGATGAAATGTTATATCGAGATATTGTGATTCATGATACACAATTATGGCGTCTAAATTGACAATAACAAGCACATACTAACTCAAACAATCTGATTACTCTGTATTTGTGTGCATGCATGTAGACATAGTCAGTGTATAGCTGGAAATATTTATTCAGTTTTTTTCTCTATAATTTCACTAACAATTTCATTCACACAGATGAATACAAAAATGCCATGTGGTTACTTTGTATAGTGTGGACTATTTACGTATTGCATTTTGGCCATATCGCTCAGCCCTACTTAAATGCATTGAACTGTGTTCCACTGTTTTGCAATACTAACATGTATAAAAGAAAAATATCAGTAACTAATTTTATTGGTTTGCTTAGAATCATTAAAGGAATAGTTCAACATTTTGGGAAATATGCTTTCTTTCCATGTGTTTGACTAACTTTCCTCAACCCTCTGATGCCTTCTCTATCCGTCCTCTCACAGCTCTGTATGCCAAAGGGTCTGGCGTTCAGGACGCAGGTCGATTCCCGGGAGCCCCAGTTCCACTCCTATATCATCACCAGGGAGGATGGCTCTCGGACCTACGGCTTCGCCCTCACCTTCTTCGAGGAGGTGACCAGTAAGCAGATCTGCAGCGCCATGCAGACTCTTTACCACATGCACAACGCGGAGCAGTACGACATCTTGCACACTCCCACCTCGCCGCCGGGACCCGAGGACCAGCGGCACCTACACCCACACCATCACTTACATCCACACTCCCAGACTCGCCCCGTGCTCCACGCGGCGCCCGCCATCTCCCGCCTGCAGCGCTTCAACTCGTACGACATCAGTCGCGACACGCTGTACGTGTCAAAGTGCATCTGCCTGATCACACCCATGGCCTTCCCTCAGGCCTGCAGGAAGGTGCTACAGCAGCTTCACCAGGCGGTCTCGTCCCCCCAACCCCCGCCCCTCCCGCTGGAGAGCTTCATCTACAACATCCTCTATGAGGTGCCCCTGCCGCCCTCCGGGCGCTCCCTCAAGTTCTCCGGCGTGTACGGACCCGTGGTGTGCCAGAGGCCGAGCACATCTGAGCTGCCACTCTTTGACTTTGCCATCAGTGAAATGATTAATCTGCTGGGGGTGGAGAACGTTCTCCAGCTGTTCACCTGCGCCCTGCTGGAGATGCAGATACTGCTCTACTCACAGCGTAAGTAGTCGTCCCACAACTGTTACACTCGGTGTTCTCATGTAGCCTTTAGCATCCTGTCACACTAGGGTGCATTGATTACAAGTACCTATGCATCTGGCTCACATTACAACCATATTTTAAAGACAAATAGACAAGTAGTCAGGCTTACATTGAAATCCTGTGTTATATGGACACACAGCTCATTAACACTATACATGTTTTCTGAAGAGCTGGAGGCAAGGAAAAATCCTGCATTATCTGTAACAGCTGTTAGAGGTCATGTGAGCCTGTTAGTAGAGGCTGTCTCAAGAGACGTGTCTGTAGCTGGGAGACATATCAGTGTCATGACATGAGACTAGATATTGTCTGGGGGCCTGGTTGTTACACACTGGTGTAGCTTCAGGCCTTTCCTCCGTGTTTATAAATTGTGGATGGATGGAAATGGAAAGAAGACTTAAATTACTATTTTTGTCGTCATAGAGAGGGGGAGACGCGATATCGTTTAAAAATGGGGATAAACATACATACATTTTCAGAAGCTCTTTCCAAGTAGACATTCATAGTGTTGCATTCCGATGTTGAGATGAGATTGTTGTGTCATGAATGAGGAAAAAAAGCTCCTTTCTTTCCTCCACACAGCTGGCCAATCACTGCGTGAAGTGGGTGTGAATGTGGGATTGTTCTTTTTGGAAAGTGGACGTACATCAGATGTCAGAAAAGTGCGAAGGCAGGGGGTTTCAGAGGCTATTCGACCATCTGACAAGCACTTCTAGGACGTAGTATATTGGTTCCTTAAACCTGCAGTAGGCAGAATATTTTTGGCATCGTTGGGCAAAAATTTCATAATAACCTTTCAGCATATTGTAATTCAAGTGGTCTGAGAGAAAACTAGACTTCTGCACCTCCTCATGGCTCTGTTTGCAGGCATTAAAAAAATCTATCAATCACAGGTCATTTCAGAGAGAGAGCATTCCTATTGGCTGTTCATTCAACGGAGGCAGCTGTCAATCACTCGCAAACTCTGATTAAACAGTCAAACTAGGCAGCGCTGATCAAATATGAATCAATATTCTGTTACTGTAATGCCTATTTCTCTCCTCAAATGTTTACAAAAACAACACACCAGCAGCATACTATGGATAAGTACCTCATACAACCCCACTTCAAAACACCCAAACTATCCCTTTAACAGAAACACCATAACTCAATGTAGTCTTCAGTGACCAAAAACAAAACTATTTGGCTGTCGAGCTCTTTGTGCATCATCAGTTTCATGGTCTGTTTCACCCAGAATCCTAGACGCAGAAAATGAATACACTGAAAAGGAAATGTTGCAGCTTGTGTCACTGCTACACTGCCGCTCCGTAATCCAGCTCTTTTGCCAACTTCAGAAATTTTAGGGTTTAAAATGTCTGGATGGTTGTTGTATAGGAACAAAAGGCATGGCCTTTAGGCTAGGACACATGTTTGATATGCATGGTGGAACTATTATCCAAGAGATTACATAACCTGTTGAGTGGTTCCATTAAAGTGATGCAGTGTGAGTACCAGCCTGTGTAAACGTTGGTCCCCCTCCTCACCCATCACCGGCTGCTCCTTCTGCCAGGACTCACATGCAAATGTGTGTGTGAGGATCGTCTTGTGTGCACATTTGAGCTGCTAGGCTATGCAGGCCTTTTTTGGTGATTCTTTGTGATTCATCCTTTAAGCAAAACACACAGTTGACAATCAGTTACTTCATTTTATAGGAGCTTTTGATTTAAAAAACAATTTGGCAGTCCCAAAATGCAGAGAGCTCGATCCCTGTTCGTATTTATTCAATCGTAGTAACTGCTGTGTGTGTGTGTGTGTGTGTGTGTGTGTGAAAGGAGAAACAAGGAAATCATTTAAGGATGCTGGGTCTGGTCTGGTGATTGGATCCATTACAATGGCAAGAGAAGGCAAATGGTTTACAAAACGCCAGGGGCCGGGGGGAGAGGAGCTCTTAAGGGGGGAGGAAGCTCTGGTGTTGCTAGGCGACCCAGAGACAGGGAGGATGGCAGTGATGCAGGATGATTATTATTGGTTGGAAGTGACATCATGCCTCTTTTATTCCCCCCATGAGGTTGATCACTGCAGAACGTGTGAAGGGTGTTGTGTAGAGTTAAGCCCTGGCAATCTTCCACTGAGAAGAAATGAGGGGTTGTTAGGAAAAGACTCCACATACTTAAACACACACACACACGGAAGAGAGGGGAGAGGGATGCTCTGCAAATAAAGAGACGACTGTGTGTGTTATGTGCTAAAAATAGCACTGGACTTCATAAGTCTGATTTGAAATAAATAGGCCAGTATTTCGTCTCTGAAGCCATAATAGAGAAGATATTCAAATACGGTCTCCTGTCCTTCTCAAACAGGAAGCTCATCATGTGTCAATCATGTGTCAACCATTGTGACACACTACAATTAAGCCGCTACTTGTTATTGTTGTTTCACTTCCTTCATCTTCTCGTCCGTCTTTGTGTGATTTGTGCAGTCGAGAGTGGCAGGTTAGATGAGGGGAGAGGGAGATCTTAGCGGAGGATGTTGCAGTTACACAACGCACGTTTGAGCCACAGAGATGCTGCATGTGAAATGAAGTTGAAAAGCACAAATTTAAATCTGGACCTCCGTCAGCACAGTGTTTTTGGCTTTAAGATACAGAATCAAGCTTGTCTTTCAGCCATTCACAGAAAATCACACTGTACCCTTTTAAGTTAGCAAATGACTCACTCTTTTCATTTTACCTTTTTTTTGTATATTAGGCAATAGCTTTACCATCTTGAGCCAACTTTTAGACAGGATACCAAAACATGCCACAGTTCTTATCCACCCTCAGTAGTTTTTTACAGCCCATAACCACATTATTACATTCAGAATTTCCCTTTTAGTCAGAGGATTGTGTGTTTAATGTTTTTCTTTAGACTGTAATATCAGTTTGCGCAACTAAATTATGTAGTTTTGGCTAAAGCTGAAACGCTTAGTCAATTAATTGATCAGTTGATTGACAGGAAATGAATCCACAACTATTTTGATATTGTATTAAAGCAGCAGTGGGTAGAAATGGAGCAAATATGATTGAAAAGAGTTATTTTTATAAAACGGTCACTATATCCTGACGGTAGTGCACGAGACAGGTTATCTGAAAAAAAAAAAAAAATCATGTGCCTCTGTGTCCTCTGGTGCTCCTAACAGCATCTGCAAGATTTTACAAACCGGATGAAAACAACCAATCAGTGCCGAGCTGGAGCCTGCCGTCTCTGAGCAGCTGTCAAGCAGCGCTGATAAAAAGTGAATCAATATTCTGTTACTGTAATGCCTATTTCTCTCCTCAAATGTTTGCAGAAACATCTTGTAGTGTAATGTTTAGCTGTAAAATTAAAAAGTTTGTGACCCGGCAGCCGTGTTGAGATCAGTTGAAGAAACACCAAGCACCGCCCACCAGCTGGAGCAAAGTTTTTCATTTTAAGTGCTGTATGACATCTCTCAACCACAAAATGTACCTGGGAGTTTGTGGGTTTTTCCAGTTTAGGAGAACGAGCCTGCACGCTAACAACAATACATATTAATTGTTTTTAAAGAAAAATGCTGAACATTTTTTGGTTCCACCTTCTCAAATGTGAGGATGTGCTGATTTTTGTTTCATATAATTTTACATTGTAAATCATGAAGACGCCATCTTGGGCTCTGGGATATTGTAGAAGGCAGAATATATTTTCTGACATTTTAAAGAGCAAACTATTCATCGATTAAACTAAAGAAAATAATCTGCAAATGAATCAATATTTAAAATAATCACTTTATGGCTACATCTCTGCAGGAACCACAGAATACATCACTCGTTGGCTTTTCCATTCACTTCCGACCAAATGAAAATAGTTGTTGATCAAAATCAGCAAGTAGCGTCTGGCTGTTAAAACGAACACAGAAGTTGTTTGATCAGAAGAGCAGAATAAGATCCGCAGCAGTTTCACTTCTGTGGGTTCAGTGTATTTTTAGCCTGCGCTGCATCAGTTTGCACTCAGTATGTAAACTAAACAGTTCAAGCATCACTTCAAGTCCAAACTGCTACCAGTTCTCCGTGTAGACATTTATAAAGTGTTCGTGACATGCATCGGTGTATATAAGCAGCAGTACTTGACCCTGTGTGACCTGAGTTAAAGTGGTTTCTTGTTATTCTTGTTACGGTGGCCTAGTTTAAGAGCAGACGGGTGATGTGTTAGTATTCTTGTCCCCCATCCTGGGAGAGGAAGCCTGCTGAGCAGGGGGGATGAGGGGGGGAGGCCCAGGCCGGGGTGAGAGTCTCTTCTCATGGACCAGCAGCACATGACCAAATGAAGGAATGGCATTTATTTTGGCACCATAACGGGAGAGGCAGAGCTGCTGCTGAATGTACAGTAGGTGTCAAGGGGATAGAGCAGGAATGCAGATGAGGAGGACTGGAGACTTTGTATGTACACCAGCCCTGATGATGAAGGAGTGTTGCTCTGTGGAGTCACAACAAAGGAATTTAAAGTTGGCTATTGGGCCAGCTGACTGGAGCTGTGTAACTGCTTAGACTGGATCCTCCAGAGGTCCTTCATAGGACTGCCTCTTTCTTTCTTTCTTTATTATTGGACAAGCTTGCTACAACGTATTTGGTCTGCAAATGTGGACTACAGAAGATCAGCTCCCTAAATCTGGACACCGTTTGTGTCTCATTACAGCTGATTCCTTTAAGGCTGGTCACATTTACAGAACAGAGAATAGCAAAGACAACCAGACTAAAGAGTTAACACGATAGTAGGGTTGGGTGTTTCCTTTTGTCATGTCATGTTAGTCCACACAATTTTTTACAATTTATTTCATTAAATCATCTGAGATCTGCTTTGTGAAACATGGCGAATTTATCAGATGAACTGATTGAATAGAGAAATGTCTGTTTCTGATAAGTGAACTTACATTTTAAATGATTCACGAGACAAATCTAGTTGTCACCTGTTTCCTGCTGTCGGATCAAAACCTCAGTTGACATTTTGTTAAATTTTAATTTCATTTAAACATCTATTCCTTCTAAAAGATCATTTATGATTTCTTACGACTCATATACAGACACCAACTCATTCGGCAAACATGTTTTAACATTTTTAGCATCATGTAAAGTGAATAAACAGGATGTTCCCCAGATAAAGCTTGTCTGCCTCAACGGCAGTTTACACATTTTTGTAACCGCTGAAACATTGCGCCAAATTTAGCAGATGGTAATCGGTAATATAGAAAAAGTATTTTTTGTCAGTGGCTGATTGACACACTGTCACTGTGGAGAGAGAGGTTCTTCTTCTTCTGTAGTTTCAAAAGACCCCTCCGACGCACTGTATGGTGAGTGATCTCCACAAATATAGTGTGGAAAAACACACATGAATTCCGATATGACCGTTCTCACAGCGGTCACATGGCCATTGATCGGATATGTTTCGGATTTAGGACCACGTATGAAAGTGGCCCAGATCTGATTGGAAAAAATCTGATTCCTGTGTCCACACTACTCGGAAATAATCAGATCTGTGTCACACGAAGGCAAAAAAAAAAATCAGATTTGGGCCAAATTTGCTTGCAGTGTGAACATAATCAAACACAGCAAAAAACTGCTACTGCGCTGCTTTCTGTGGCTTCAAACTTTTACTCGTGTTGTACTTTTGGCCTCAGCGCTATCGCAGCAGGTGATTTCTGTCAGCAAACAGAAGAGCTGCTGAGGCATAAACAGCGTAATCCCATTTAGATAAGATTTTCATGTTGCACAACTCTTCTGGCATATGCTGTTTACTGCCCCAAGAAGTGTTTTGGTGGAATAATCAACATTTATCAGGCGGAGGCAGTGTGGCCCAGAGGTTTTTGTAGAATAGTATGTGGGAAGAGTTGCAAAAATGCACTTTAATAGTTTAGAATAATTTGAAGATGTTATGAAGACTGCCAATCATGAGCAGCACAACAACAGATTTCTGCTATATGGGTTTCAATTCTTTTCTCTTGTCCAGTAAATGTTGAATTTATCACTGATTACGTCATTGAACAAGCATTCGCATGTGGTAATTTTGATGATTGTACTGTGGAAACCACTAATCAGGAGAAAATGTTGGAGCAAATGATCATTCAGAATCATTACAATCACTGAGGCTTTAAACTAATAATCAAGTCAGGAAATGAACCCTGAAATCTGCACTGTATACTGCTGCACGTACAGTATCTTAATTTCTGTTTCATGGTTACAGTCTGTCCTTCACCACTGTTCTCTTTTCTTTATGTGTGCGTTAACAGATTACCAGAGGCTGATGACGGTTGCAGAGAGCATCACAGCCTTAATGTTCCCCTTCCAGTGGCAGCACGTGTACGTTCCCATTCTGCCCGCCTCCCTCCTCCACTTCCTGGACGCTCCCGTGCCGTATCTCATGGGCCTCCACTCCAACGGGCAGGATGACCGCACCAAGCTAGAGCTGCCACAGGAGGTACAAACACACCGTAGTGTCTCTCCATACTTAAATAGAGTCTCTTCATTTGCTTTATTTCAATTTTTTTTGTGGAAAGTCGATTTTTTGAAATGGCAGTAAATTGCTGCTGAGATAAATGTTGTAGGATTTTCATATAACTGTACTGAGAGGTGTGAACAGCACTGTAGATCCTCCCACATCTATTTGTTCCTCTTCGAAAACACAGATTGCAAATCAACCTTCGCCTCTGTGCATTTTGTGTTTGCTTTTTTTTGTTAACTAATGCAGTCTGCAAGGTTGTTACTTCGGTGCAAAAACATGTGGAAAGATAATGTGGATATTAGTGAATAAATCCCTCCTTGTCTTCATTTTTCTTTGTGCACACAAACATGTGCGCTATATTTTTGTCAGTGTTTTTCTTTACAATCAGAACAAGCAGAATGATTATTGTCATCCTGCATAGGTAAGGCTTTTGTTGTACAGCTGACACAAGCTATTGGTGGACAGTTTTTCTTCTTCTCATTCCTCTTGTAGCCACATTTTAAGGCTCAGTCATCAGTTTGCTCATTAGGAACACGTGTTTTTACTTCCCATTTTAAACACAGACAGATGTGCTTGAAAAGTGCAATGTGCTGTCAGACATGTCGGGTAAATCTGGAGGTTGAACTGTGAAATCTAAAGGGATATAAAATAGCCTTTGTTAGCTGTGTAATAGTGTTATTTAGCTTGTAATAGTGTTATTTAGACTTGTTAGACTTGTTAGCATTAGCACAGTATGACTTATAGGACCAGTAGCACCGATAATGTTTGTGTTACACCTGTTTTTTGTGCATTAGACTCAATATATTAGTTTTTTTTAATTATCTCATTCCTTGTCTTCTTCCAGGCTAACTTGTGTTTTGTGGACATCGACAACCACTTCATCGAACTGCCAGAGGAGTTGCCCCAGTTTCCCAACAAACTAGAGTTCATTCAGGAGATCTCAGAGGTGCTCATGTCCTTTGGCATTTCTCCAGAGGGAAATATTCACTCCAGCGACAGCCAGGCCAAGTACCGGGGCTTCCGATCTGTTGACATGGTCTCCGATAAGCGCAATGGGAACCTGGCCTCGCCCCTCAACTCCTACCTGCTGAGGGAGAACGAAACCATCGCCAGACTGCAGGCGTTGGTCAAGAGGACGGGAGTCAGCCTGGAGAAGGTTAGAGATGATGAAATCTGATGAATTAAAAGTGGGTGGTTGTGCCTGGAACTCAATCTTCAAAACAAAATTTGAAATTATCGTTGAATAGTTTCAATAATGAATACATTCAATGTAAAATCAGCCTTGCAAATATAGTTTTTAAACCCCTATATTCAGCAGCTCCATTGAAATGCAAATATCTCATAAATGTGCAACTATATTCTGCCAGCTTATAAATTACGTAGGGATGATGATATCAGTTTATTGTTTTATATTATGTTATTACTGTCATTATTGCAGTAAGGGGAAATGAACAAAAGGGGGAGCCCTTCTGAGCCACACAGTGGACTGGATGCATGTTTTGTCAGTATAGAAAGAAAAGAAGAAAACAGAAGTTGTCTGCAGTTTATGGTTTTCGTTTTAAACAGAAATTCCACACTAACATGCTATTTAGGATGCTAAAACAGTATATGTCCGAAACCGCAGTATGAAACCAATAGTAAGCAAATTGCATACTAGTGGTTTCATCGACGACAACGCTCATAGCAGATGTTGACGTACAGCTCTGTAACATCAATAACTCTTCAATTTAACTGTAAGCATAGATTCCACTTTGGTAGGTGTAATATTTTAAAATAATTCAGACTTTGAAACCGTCATTTTGGTCACATGAGGTTACCATGGTTACACTTCTCCAACCGGCAAGGAGGCTTGCAGGAAGTGACGACGTAACTACTGTTTATTCACACAACAGTATGTGGGGTTTTTAAAAATGGCAAATGTGTTAAGTTTTAATCGTGAAAGGTACATTCGTTGCCCCTCACCATATTTCAGTAATTATGGAGTTAATATGTATACTGACATAGATAATCATATTGAAGAGATACAGGGAGCTAACACAGTGCCACCCACAGTAGTGTGTAGTCTTGAAGGTGTTTTGCCCTCCATCCAAGACACTTCATCAGCTCAAAACATCAACTCCAGCTGCCTTTGAAATGCTGCTGGTCGATGCCTCACAGCCGAGATGACAGAAACTCTTTATGGACACTGACATCAGCAGATGTAGTTGGCATCTGTACGGGCTCATTTGGCTCGAGCGACTTACAAACAATGTGATGAAATACTCTCTCTCCCTCTGAAGACTGATAGACGGATGAATTAGCTGCTAATTAGAGAAAGCCTAATCGGCTTATGCACTAGTGGCCAGCGTTAGCTTTCCATGAACGGATTAGCTCATCGTCTGTGTGTAGTTTTCCGGCTATGAGGTCAGACCTCACTTATAAGGAATCTTATCTAAACTCACTGCTGCATTTAAGGGAACAAAGCAGTGATTGAATAGATTATTGGGTTACGTCATTGGACTTTGTTTTACAGTTACATGTACATCCAGTGGGGCTGCTCGGTGTTATTGTAGCCCCGTAGTGCTGGCATCTGTCCAGCTGACCCACTGACATGCTAAAAAAAGGTCACTTAGCTTTGGGTCATAAATCAAAACAGATGTCTTCCTTTCCCATAACCCTGCTGCTTCCTCAGCAGACCCTGGTAACAGTCAGATAAGATAACACTGTTTCTTTTCTTTATCTGACATCTTTCTCACACATTTTTTCTTGTTTTCTATCCTTCCTTTATTTTGGCGTTGTGCGTTAATATATGCTCGTGCACATCAGCTGGAGGTGAGAGAGGACGCCAGCAGCATTAAGGATGTGCGCGTTCAGTGTGACGAGGAGGAGCTGAAGATGCATCAGATCAACATCCACGTGCGCGAGGTCTTTGCCAACCGATTCACCCAGATGTTCGCCGACTATGAGGTGTTCGTCATCCAGCCAAGCCAGGACAAAGAGTCCTGGTTCACCAATCGCGACCAGATGCAGAACTTCGACAAGGTAAATTGTTACAGGCAGTTCGTTAATAGCACAGCATCGTGAAAGGTTATTATTTTTTATGACATTAAATTCCACCCTTTTAATTTGTGCGCACAGGCCTCCTTCCTGTCTGACCAGCCAGAGCCCTACCTGCCATTCCTGTCACGTTTCCTGGAGACGCAGATGTTTGCCTCCTTCATCGATAGTAAGATCCTCTGTCACGATGATGAGGAGAAGGAGCACACGCTGAGGGTGTTTGACTCCCGCGTCGATAAGATCCGCATGCTGAACGTCCGCACGCCCACGCTGCGCACCTCGATGTACCAGAAATGCACCAACATTGAAGAAGCAGGTAAGGAAGAAAGATCTTTGTGGATGTGGAATAATTTGATGGTTTCAAAGCACCAAATATTGTTCTCAAATTTATCAATGTGCCTCAGTTCTTTGGACCCGTTTCTATCTTGGGAAAAACTCAACTTGAGGAAAACTCTGTGATTGGTTTGCACTGATAAAGCCATAGATTTTAGTTTGAAAAGGAATAGCTTAAGTAAAAATGCACCTGTATAATGTTGAATTATGACCCTGTGTAAAGCCAAAGCACTTCCAATTTGAAGTTTGTGAATGTAATTAAAGAAGACCTTAAAACTCCTTTAATTTGAGTGTGGTGATAAGTTAATTTGAAGGTGTGAGCTCCTGACAGACTTGGAGGTTTGCTCTCTTCAGTTCCCTGACTGGTAATTACTGTCTTGTTTGCAGACAACCTGCTTACAAAGCGATATGAAAAAGCTGATTTTGTCGCTCCTGGACCTCATGCCATTGGGCTTGAGAACGACAAGACTCAACTTTGTAATAATTGCTCTCGTTACCTCAAACGTCTCCGGGTGGCAGCTCTCTGAATATGTGTGCAGTGCATTACCTTAGGTACACTTGTAGCTGAGGGATGGATTTCCTTTGGACTTGTCTCCATAGTAACTATTCATTTTAAGTCAGAACACACTATAACAGTGTTTTATTTTAGTCTGGAGATGCTAAATGGGTTTTATTGACTGATCACTCTAAATTTGAGAGTCCTCTGTGAGACCCTTAATGCTTTGCATACATGTCAGTTTATACAAAACTTGATGAACTTTATGTTATTAAGAATTAAATGCACTATCACTGAAATGTATGGTGGGGATCTTGCAGCATGTAGGTGAATGGGTAATAAATTCTTTTCCGGGATTCAAATCTTTGTACCTGTGAATCTCAGCTTCAGACAGTGAACTTTTGGGTTCTGTTTGTGTGTTTTTATCTATTTAAGGTCTATTGTATTTCTCTAAACTCGTGGGTGCTTTTGTTAACATGGCCCATGTGTGGGTGTGTTGTTAATCAGGCATCAAAAAATCACTGTCTAAAGCTGCATTCATGGGTGACTTTAAAGAAAAAGAAAACATCTATTCTGAGCCTTTATTCTTCTTCTGGTTCTGTGGGTGTTTGGGAGGAGATTTTCTATTTTAACTTGTTCTCTTTCTTCTGTTGTTAGTCGTTTGCTAAAAGAGAAATTAGAGATTCTTCGTCACAGTTATCCTGGTTTCTTAACACAATTAGATACAGAAAATAATGAAAATCTTAGGCAGATGATTGGTGAGAGGTAGGGATGCACCAAATGGATTTTTTTTTTTTAGCCGATACCAATAACCGATAGTTACCTGCTTTGTATGGCTGATGCCGATAAGATAACCGATGATTTCACATTTTTATATTTTAAAAAATAAGTTTATAACCTGTAGTTTATTAGGCACACCTGAGGGTAAGAAATGCTAAGATGTAGTGAGCAAAGATGGATGATATAATATTATATATATATATACTGTATGTGTTTACTTGCGGATCGCAATCCAACTTTAAAGGTGCATTATCAGCCAATAATGTATCAGTTATGATTACATTGTCGGAATAATACATAATTATATATATTTCCCATTATTAGCTGATAATTTATCAGGCCCGATTCATATCGTGCATCCCTAGTGAGAAGATGGGGAAGGACAATGACTTGGTTCCTAACAGTGGGATATTTTGGTTATTTGGTTCCCTGATAATCATCCTTAAAAACCTTCCTTTACCAATCCTCCTAAATGATTAATTGTAGATTGTTAATATTCAGATTTTGGCCCAAAACCAAAGACATGTTGTTGTGCCAAGGACTCTTAATCACGTCTTGAGAATTAAAGCATTATGATTTGGGCAAATGAACAAGATGAGAATGATGAATGCGTCCTGTAATCCCACCGCTGACCTCTGCACCCCTCGTACATCTCCTCCGCAGAGAAAGCCATCGAGATGAGAGTCATGAAGATCGACCACACCGCCCTGCACCCCCACCTGCTGGACATGAAGATCGGTCAGGGGCGCTACGAGCAGGGCTTCTTCCCCCGACTGCAGTCTGATGTGCTCTCCACCGGGCCCACCAGCAACAAGTGAATATTTCACATTAATCGAAATTGTCCTGTAATTTATATTTATTTTGAATGAACCTACGATGTCTATATTTGTCTATATTTAAATCTGAGCTTGTTGGCTGTCTAGCGATGTTTCTTCTTTAAAGTTGATGTGTTGTTTTTTGCGTTACAGATGGACCAAGAGGAGCGCTCCCGCCCAGTGGAGGAGGAGGGACCGACAGAAGCAGCATGCCGAGCACCTTTATTTAGACAACGACCAGAGAGAGGTGAGCGGTCACCACAGTGTTTTCTTTTCTCAGCTCATATTCATACAGATGGACTGCCTGAGCTCTGTTGTCTTTGTTCATTTTGCATGACCTGTTTGCTTTATTTTTGTCTTGGCTCTCACCATCTTGTCTGCTCTCCCACCCTCCTCTCACACTTCTGGCCACTACTGTCTTTTCTCTCCGCCTCTCTTGCACGCACGCTCACGTCACTCTCAGCATGTAGAGTGTTTGTTTCCGGAGCTGCAGCTCCTGCTGTTTCTTGACTACTACTGGCTCTCGCAGTCCTTCAAGCCCTGTCTAAAGTCGGTGACTGTGGACGTGGTATGTGTTGGTAGTCTGTGAGGCCTTTAGCTTTCGTACTGGGGCCACATGAATCTGTGGTCTTTACCTCCCTCTGCTTCCTTCACTGCCAGCAGCTGAGATTTATCTCATGATCCATGTCACTTTCTAGCACATAAAAGATATAATTTATACATTTGTTTCGAAATTCTTAACATGTTTTGTTTTAGCATTGAATAATTTTAGTGTAATAGGCTTGATTCGACATGACGTTATTCTAGTAATCCTGGTCCCTCTGTAGTAGTCGCCACCAGTAAGCTGGGTTGTTTTCTCTGAAAGAGCGTTTCCTGTTGTGGTTAGCTGACTGAACTCTCTCTGTCTTTTACTAGAAGTACATCCAGGAAGCCAGGAACCTGGGCACCACCATCAGACAGCCCAAACTGTCCAACCTGTCACCTTCCGTCATCGCTCAGACGAACTGGAAGTTTGTTGAAGGGCTGCTGAAGGAGTGCAGAAACAAGGTTTGCGTCTGACTGACTGACTGTGTGCTGCAGCGGATTAGTTTTGCTCTGTTTGCTGCGATCTCAGCTGCATTATTTCAGTTGAAAATAAGGTTCATCACATTTTTACACATGTTTAAAGATTTGTTACACAAAGCAATTCAGAATGAGCACTGCAGTGGAATAAAGTCAGCAGAGAATCAAACAAAGGATGACAGAAAACATTGCCCTATAGCATGTAGATTAGTCTTCTGTTTGTAAGTTATTTTTCCTACTACACACAAACAGATATCAGAATTTGCTAGTCTGAAGTTAGCAAACAGAGCACAAAATAAAAATATTTATCTAATTATTAGGCCTAATCCACACATACACAGGTATTTTGTAAACAGCGTTTTTCCTCCTTTCTCGAAAAAAAACCCGTCCACAGAAGCACGGTTTTTAAAAAAAATCTCCGTCCAGATGAAAACGCAAAAACACAATTGAAGCGCTGTCGAGATCAGTTGGCAGGTTGGGCCACACACTGCATTGGATAAGTAGCAGTGACCTCCGTAGCGCATTCTGACGCCTCTATTCCTCAATATAGTGGAAGAGTAACTGTACATTTGTGTGTAAACGTGAACATTTGGCCACTTCCGCCTTTCATAGATGTATTTATGCAGCTGTTGAACAACATATCGCCTCATTAGTGGCACACTCATGACATTACAAGCCAGAAACTCTGTTTTCCCTGTCTATACATTAATTCTGAAAGCAGTGGGGTGCAGACCTGTGGCCCTTTCCATGCCATACCTTCTCTCTCCCCCTTTCACAACTATCACTGCAACTATCTAATAAAGGCAAAAACAGCCCAAAATTAACTTTAAAAAAAAAAAAAAACACTGAAAACTGAGTTTCTGAAAATCTTCACCCTGGCCGGAAGCTCCGTTTTCAGTGACCTAGAACGGTGTCTGGGTGTGGACGAAAGACCATAACGCATAGAAAAGGCTACGTATAGAAAAAATCCTGTGTACGTGTGGACAAGGCTTTAGCTTGATGTCTTTGTCAACTAAACTTTGAGTAACAACATTGTGTGTTTTTTTTTCTCTGCAGACCAAGCGTATGCTGGTAGAGAAGATGGGTCGGGAGGCCGTGGAGTTGGGTCACGGAGAGGTCAGCATAACCGGCGTCGAGGAGAACACTCTGATCGCGAGTCTCTGTGACCTACTTGAGAGGATCTGGAGCCACGGGTTGCAGGTCAAACAGGTCAGGAAAAACAACATCAACACAGTCACTGTTTTACATGATTGATCCTCCACAGCTGGCGTGGACACACGGCGTGGACACACGGCGTGGACACACAGCGTGGACACACAGCGTGTTCTCAGCACAAATAATGAAACTAGTTTATGTTTTCAGGGTAAATCTGCCTTGTGGTCTCACCTGCTGCACTATCAGGAGAGCAAAGAGAAGAAGAATGCAACGCCGGGTGGTTTGGGACCTCCAGGTAAACGGCTGAAATCACCTGATAAACAAAATTAATTCACAAATAAGTGACTCTTGTTGCAATTACACATCTTTTTTTTTCTCCACACCAGGGTTCATTCATGACACAGAGAGACGCAAATCTGATGGTGGTGGATCCGCCATGCCCCCTCTTAAAATTTCCCTGATCCAGGACATGAGGTGAGGGGGACTGGAGGTTTTTTAGACGTGAGCTAATGAGGAACTCAATAAAGTAATGAAGGATGAAGTCTCGCTTGATTTCATCCAGTCTACCCAAAGCTGAGTTACAAAAGTGTTGGCTACTGTCGCTATCAGAGGAAAGTCAGTTGGACTAAGACTGCCCCCTTGTGGTTAACTGTCAAACAAGACCTACGTGGAGTTTACCATGTTGGGAGTTTTCTAAGTGGGGTCTATGGATCCCTGGAGGATCCTCAAAGGATTTTCTGGTGGTCAAAATTAGTAATAATTTAAGTTATCCCATTTAAATGTATAAAACCAATTGTTTTTTATCATTCTTACTCTAGTGTCTCCACACATAGAGATGAGGCAATTCAACAACAATCAACAACAGATTGAATTTTCTCCTCGAAAAAAAAAGCAATTAAATTTCGGCCTAATGTTTGTCTATTTTAGTTCAGTGACTAAAACATTATTGATCCCATGTCTCAGATAAACAAGGGCTTCTTCATAGCTCTCACAGTATTACTACTAGATAAATGTGATCCTTCACTGTTTATTAGTTATAATGGCACTTTTCTAGATTTGCATAAGCTTAGTTATATTTAATGTAGTAATGTAAGTAATGAGTTTAAATGCAGAATATATCTGCAGAAAGCAGTGACGCCACTGTAAAAAGTTTCACTCTGTCCTGGATAAGATTCACTCTTCTGTACCTGAGATATCAATTAAAATAATTCAGGATCACAGTGACAGAAAACATAGAAACTAACACAACATTGATGTTAGTAACTAATATTCAAGACCGCTTGTATTCCAGAAACACACAATCATTTTACATGATATCACTATCGTTACACCCCTATTATTATATATTCTCGTACATTTTTGTCCATAATAGTGGTTCTGTTACATAAAAAAACCTCTTGTCCCTTTTTATAGTATCTGTTTGGATACTATTTGTCTTCATTAGATAATAGACAGTGAGATATGTGACTGGAAAGAGAGAGGAGATGACATGCAGGCATGAACAGACCAATTAACTAACCCTAACCCACCATCCCAGACCCCTAGGCCAACCTGATGCCCCAGTTTACTCCAGATTTTCTACTCTAGTATATTCATATTCATGAAACCTTTCAAAAAGGCTTTCAGTTACCTTGAGAGCTCCAGCAGCAGCAGCACACCTGCATGCTTCAACACCTGTGTGTGTGTGTGCGTGTGTGTTTGTGTGTGCGTCGTCGTATTATCTACCGTACCCAGCCAGAGCTGAGGAGTCTGGGCTGGTGTTGCTGGAAGGAGACGCAGACTGAGTCTGTGTAACAGCACGTTACTTCCAGCCTAATTACCCGACCCCCCGCCAGTCTGACTGAGAACGAGAGGAGGGGTCAGCTCAGGGCACAAACACTCATCTCTACTCTACAGATAGATAGACCCTCCTCCACACTCGTGCATGATCGTAAACACACCAGCAGCCTCCCTTAATGAGTTTTAATAATTGATCACATTGTCTTAACAGGCGATAAAATATTTTTAACTTAAAAATGATGAGGTAATATAACAATTACTCACATTTAGAGATGATGGCAGCACCTCTCATCTGCGTTACCCTGTGCTTTCGCAGGTAAGACGCAGCAATGATGGTGCATGAAGTAGAAAAGTAGATGTTTTCCTCTGTTGCCATGGAGATACCGAGCGGAGAAAACTGGGTTATGTGGTTTGAGGGTGGAGACAGGGAGGGGGATGGAAGGTAGAGGAGGAGACACGAGGAGCTCTTAGCAGACGATGCTTGTGGCACAGGTGGAGTGGAAGGGAATGTGTCTGGACATCAGAGGCTCGACGATGGCTCGGAGCGATGACACGGGACGACGTCTCTGTGGTTACAAACAACACCACAGAGGCACACTGAGCCGTTTCTTTTACTCAGGAAAGTCAGAATCATGATGATCGTTAAGATTTTTTTTTAGATAAGTATGGATAAATCATATATCTCCAAGTCAGAGTTTTTGAATACCATTTGTAGTGCCAGAAACAATTTGTTTATTAATTGATTAGTTGATTATTTTTCATTTATCAATCAAAAGTACCAAACATCCACTGGTTGCAGCTTTTCTAATGTGAGGATTTGCTGCTTTTCTCTGTTTTATGTCATTGAAAATTGAATACCTTTGGTGTTTTGGACTGTTGCTCGGACAAAACAAGTAATTTTATGACGTCTCTTTGGGTTCTGATAACTTGTGATGAACATTTTTCACTATTTTAAGACATTTCATAGACTATAGATTTCATCGATTGAATGAAAAGATGTTAATGTTAATGGCAGTCCTTAACATTTGCTTGACATCAGTTTAGACCGCAGACTTGTGTATTACATATCGGTGTAAATCAAAGTAACATCACAATACGATGTTATATCGATTCTTTGGACAATGAATATGGTATTTGCAGATATCACAAAGTCTGCCACGATACGATTTTGATTAGATTTAATTCAGGGGCCTGTGATCGATATGAGATAATATCATATTTCATATATGGTTAACACAATCAGTTACATTTATATCCACTCACAAAAAGCAACTAAAATATGATTTGATAATTTCATTACTGGGTTCTGTAGGAAGGAGGTGCGCTTCGACGGAAATGGTGAAACAGACGTTGATCATTGAATCGATCCAGATGGATGTATCGTTACATCCCTTGTATTCATATCACCACGGTTGCTCCACTGAGAGACTAAATGAAAGAACTGACCTAAATAAAAGTACTTGATTGATGTATTTTGACTGAAACAAGTTCTCAATACTTAAATATGTCATTCATGCTCTTGTCAGAACAAAACCATAAACTGCGTGAATATGTGCATCAACTGCATTCAGTATTATCTGGTTTCATTTATTATTTTATGATATTCTTAATTGTTTGTAAGCAACGTCGATACCAGACTATTTTTCTTTCAGTAGAAGACATTTATTCGTCCAGTGTTTGTACTATTTAAAGTGTTGTGGTGAAACGGACATACTGGATTCAAGATGTACCCTACTTTAATGATGAAAATGATCTTTTCCTTTCTGCTGAACCTCTTCTGACCTCTCGACCTGTCATTTTATTTGCAGACACATTCAGAACATCAGTGAGATCAAGACGGACGTGGGCAAGGCCAGAGCCTGGGTTCGCCTCTCCATGGAGAAGAAGCTGCTCTCCAGACACCTGAAGCAGCTGCTGTCAGAGCACGAGCTTACAAAGTGAGCAAAACACAAGTCAAACTTAGTTTCAGTATCAGTTAATTACAACACTGAGTCTTATTAGGACATTTTAAAGATCACTGACTATCTTTTCTCACCTCTTGTATTTCCTTACCCTGACCTTCTTTCTGTGTTTGTTGAGGAATGTCTGTCTCATATGAAATGAGGATGACGTGTGATCTACACATTTATAATACATCAACTCTTTCGAAATTGCAAAGCATCATACTGTAGTTCACCGCAGCATAAATAAATCACAGCTTTCTTCATAATTGATATCAGAGTGGCGAAGTGCGTCAGGGGGGATTTCTGTCTGCCTTTGTAACCTTACATGTCATTTGTTCTACTTTATAACAAACACACTCACTTTGTTATCAAAAATTGATTTATCATCTGTAGGGCTGCCCCCTCTTAGTCTATCAGTCGACTAATCGGTTGTTTTTGTGTCAGTCAACTAAGATTTCTTTAGTCGATTAGTCATTCTTTATGCTTTTTTCATGCTGAATGAAACTTCTGAGCACATCTCTGGTAAACACACGATTTAAAGTGGTGCTTCTGTGTGATCTTTGTGGAGAAACTCAGTTTTACAGATCTGTCGATTAAATCAGCTGATCGGTTAGTTGACAAAATTGTACGAGTCTTAGTCGACTAAGAACTTCTTTGGTTGAGGACAGCCCTAATCATCTAATCATCTGCCATGCTGCTGCTGACACTGTTGAGGAATGTTTATCTGTTGGGCAACTTAACTATTTAAAAAATTATGGAAATCCTTTAATTTGATTCTAAGTATTAATATTCATTTTTACAATCTTCCTTTTAGAAAACTGTACAAGCGGTACGCCTTCCTCCGCTGTGACGATGAGAAGGAGCAGTTTCTCTACCACCTCCTGTCCTTTAATGCTGTGGATTACTTCTGTTTCACCAACGTCTTTACGACCATCAGTGAGTGCTTGTTTGATGCCAAACAGCCCGACAACGCTGTCAATAAACTGCCAGTTTTTCTTATGACTCTTCTCTCTCCTCTCTGTCTCCCAGTGATCCCCTACCACGTGGTGGTAGTTCCCAGTAAGAAGCTGGGCGGCTCCATGTTCACAGCTAACCCTTGGGTGTGCGTTTCTGGTGAGCTGGCAGAGACCGGAATCCTGCAGGTCCCCAGAAATACTCTGGAGATCACTTTTGAGGTTGGTGCTAATTCTTGGACAAAGATACAACTCCATTTTATTACAACTTGGGTCTTCATTTTGTAGTTTTAGTCATTGTTTCTGTTGGTTATCATAACAGTGTATTCACCACAGTAACTGCTACAATGAAGTTTAAAGCAGGCTTTATGCTCACCGTAGTGTTCCCGACGCAAGGGTGCGCGATTCAATAATGACATCATCACGTATAGTGTGTAAAGCGTGAAGGCATCGCAAGTTGTCACAGCACCTCTGAATTTTTGTAAATAGGCGCCTGCAGCACACAAGGGCTTTTTTTTACAGTCAGATAAAAGCAAATAACTTAAATTAAAAAGTAAAATAATGAATTTGAAAGACAGCTAATTCGTTTTGAAATGCTTTAAAGCAGGAGATCTCTATTTCACCAGCTGAATCAGATTGTTTACAGCATATTAATACTTAAACCTCATTGCACAGAAAATTGTGTGCCCAAGTACATCAGGTCAAAGTTGATCTTAGATGTTGGTCTGTAAACTGTATCAGATGTTTACAACAGACAGTTTCTGTCATTATTTTACCGTTCGCCATTGTTTTTTCGTCCATATAAGTTTGGTAAAATGGTGAAAAATGATGATGATCATCTAACTTCCTTTTCCTGTTGGACAACAAATTATAGGTAACTACAATTACTGCCTCGCGGTTGTATGCCTCCACCAACCAGTCAAGTTTGTGTGAAATTGTTATAAATAGCATATCATTTCTTGACTTATGACCAAAACCGTGAGGTCACAGTGACCTTTAGCCTTTTGAAGTAAACGTTTATGCCAAATATGAAGAAATTCCCTCAAGGCGTTCCTGAGATATTGTGTCCATGAGAAAGGGAGAGACGTGAGGTCACAGTGACCTTGATTTTTGACCTCTGACCACTAAAATGTAGTCAGTTCATCTTTGAGTCCAAATGGATGTTTTTACCAAATATGAAGAAATTCTCTCCAAGCCTTACTAAGATATTGCGTTCACAAGAATCGGATGTACAGACGGACGGACGGACAACCCGAAAACATAATGCCCCCGACCACAGCTGTCGCCAGTGCGGAAGCATAAAAATGATGACCAAAACTATGAAAATAACACCCAAGTTGTAATAAGCCAGAATCATCCTTTAACGATATGAGCTGATGTCTTGTGTTTGTGAATTAAACGTTTGGTTTGGGTGTTTGACATCACCATGTCTCTCTCGCTCTCTCAGTGCCAGAACCTGGGTAAGCTCACCACAGTGCAGATGGGTCACGATAACACGGGGCTCTACGCAAAGTGGCTTGTGGAGTGCGTTGTAGTCCGAAACGAGATCACGGGGCACACTTACAGGTAAGCGTGTCTTTTGAGAGAAATTCACCTACTGTAATTATAGTTTTGACCACATAGTTCTCAGATATAATGAACAAAATGTGTGCGTCGTGCAGGTTTCCGTGTGGCCGGTGGTTGGGGAAGGGCGTGGATGACGGCAGTCTGGAGAGGATCCTGGTGGGAGAGCTGATGACCCCCAGCACGGAGAACGATGAGAGGATGTGCCGCACACCCCCGATGCAGCAGTCACCTGGGATGATGAGGAGGTTTGTTACCATCTCGCCAAACAGCAAACCAAGTAAGTTACTCAACTTCACAGTCATCTGTACCAACTCATAATAAGAGTGGGATTTAGATTTTTTGTTATATTCTAATGCATGAAGTCTTGTTCTTAATACCTTCATTGTTAAGAATTCAAACTCAATGACAAATATGTTCAAAAGAAATTCCCTTTGTGTGCTCGTATTGTCTCACAGCATCTTTGTTTGCCTTCTTTCTTCTCATCCAGAGTTAAACACAGGTCAGATCCAGGAGGGAGTGGGAGAGGCCATCAATGGGATCGTGAAGCACTTCCACAAGCCGGAGAAGGAGGTGAGAGACGGCAGTCTAGACAGGCCCCAACATGTACTTCTATTATTCATCGCAAATGAAGAAAAGCAGCTTTCTGCTCTGGTGGTCCCCAAGCCTCTCAGTAACTGAGGGCTATGTGGTGTCATTCATGTTGTTAAAACATATTAAAGGAGAATTCTTGCTGGTTTTCAGAAGTTGACATTATACTTGATAATTGTTTCCTGACCTAGAGTTGTTTTCCTCTGTCTTGAAGGCACTAATAGAAAGCACCGACACTGATAATTATTAGTTATTGAGGCACATGAGGTGATAGTTATAATTCAAAGGAGATGTCTATTGTAACGTAACTGTTGATTATAGGTTTTACAAGTCATTCTTTGTGTAGTCAAAGCACAAAGGATTTAAACAGGGAAATCCCCTTCATGCTTTACTCCACCTCTTTACAGTACTGACACAACATCGTAGGGAGGCTGTTATTAAAGCTGTTATTCTAATGGACATAACTGAAGAACTGTATCTAGAAAGTGCTTAATTTATTTGTAATCTGTGACAAAACAACGACCTTATTATCAGTTCTAACTGCATGCATTTTCATTTTGTTTCTGTTCTCCACAGAGAGGCAGTCTGACCCTTCTCCTCTGTGGGGAGTACGGACTCGTCTGGGCTCTGGAGCAAGTTTTCCAGCACGGTTTCAAATCCCCCCGACTCTTTAAGAATGTCTTCATCTGGGACTTCTTGGGTGAGGACTTAATATCATTACCCCCTTATATTACTTAAGCCCTTAAAGGAATAGTTTGGGTGTTTTGAAGTGGGGTTGTATGAGGTACGTATCCACGGTCAGTGTATTACCTACAGTAGAATGGCGGTCAGCACGCCCCCAGTTTGGAGAAACAGACAGGAGCACCGGCACCGGAGCAAAACAATGTACTGCTGTGGACGAGGCCGGCAAAAAAACATATTTTAGCCACCTAACAGAAAGGCCCACCTAAAAAATTTATATTAGCCTAAGTGTACGCTATATTTACAATATTTTCACCGCTTTACCTCCCCTTGAGAGAGCTATACAGTCTATGTTTCCGATGGGGAACTGAAGCTCTCGCCAAAGCAACCAGACTTCATTAAAAAAAACTGTAATTTTACCTTGCAGAACACAGGAGTTGCTGGTCGACTGCTGCCTCAATGGGTTAGTTTGTTTGTGTTATTGTGTGATTTTGGTTAATTCGGACTCCCAAAGTCACACAATAACACAAACAAACTAACCGATCGAGGCAGCGGTAGACCAGCAACTCCTGCGTTCTGCGAGGTAAAATTGCAGGTTTTTTCAATGGAGTCTGGTGGTTTTGGCGAGAGCACAGATGGATACAACGGCTTCAGTTTCCCGTCAGAAAGGCCGTCTGACGGCAAGGTAAAGCGATGAAAATATTCTAAATGTAGTGTACACTTAATCGGATATCAATTTTTTTAGGTGAGCCTTTCTTTTAGGTGGCTAAAATACGTTTTGCCGCCGACCTTGTCCACAGCAGTACATTGCTTTGGTTCTGTATGGTAACTCCTGTCTGTTTCTCCAAACTGGGGCGTTGCGGCCGTCATCTACTGTAGGTAATACACTGACTATGGACAAGTGCTTCACACAACCCCACTTCAAAACACCCAAACTATCACTTTAAAGTGATATCCCACCAAAAATCTTAATGTTTTGACTATCAAACACTCAAGTATTCCTTCAAACAGACCTTCATATTACTGTCTAGTCAATTATTAACCTATTTGTCTTTTAATTATTATAATTTTTTTGCTCTAACAGAAAAGTCACAAGTGTACTTTGAAAGTGCGGAGCAGCGGGAGGTGGCTCCAGATGAAAACTGGCAAACCAGAGTGCGCCACTTCTGCCGCTTCATGCGCGCCATCAACAACACGTCCAGAAACATCGGCAAAGACGGGAAGTTCCAGATGCTCGTCTGTCTGGGTGCAAGGTAGGCCGCAGCACTCGCTAACCTCCCAATGACACACATTTAGATGTAGTGAACATTTTAAACATTTGTTAAAGGAAGTTCAGTCTTCAGCATGGACGTGATGAAAGTTGTGTAGTATTTAGACTGCAGAATGACGTTACCCTTCTGAGCATACTTAAGACTGGGGGACTTTTAGGTATCAGGTTGGATTGGTGAGTATAGACATGTTGGCTAAGCTACATATCTACATCATAACCCCTTAACACACAACCATACATGAAGCTTAAGCCCCAAGGATACAAATCAATCCTTCCTGCTGAAATGTCTTTGGCTACAACACTTAATCCCTCACAGTTGTAGAAGCTCTGCTCTGTATCTGACCCTTCATCCTGACCTGCAAGGAGTCAAGTGAAAAATGATCTCTCCTTTGAGGATTCTTCAAGTATCAGATATTTTATTGGTTTCCTTTAGTTCTTCCTGCTTCTGTGCATTGAGTGTGTAGTGATTTTATCCCTGTCTATTCACGACTCCTCTGTACAAAATAGTAGCACTACAGCAATTAGTTAATTAATCAAATATTCGATTGCTAAAAAATTAACAACAGTTTTGATAATAGATTAACTGTTAATGGAATTTAACGGGAAAAAAAGCCAAACTTTCAATCGTTACAGTTTCTCAAATGTGAGCATTTGTAGCTTTTCTTTGTTTCTCATTGTTTTTGACTCTTGGTTGGACAAAAAAGATAATCTGAAGACATTACCTTGGGCTTTGGGACATTGTGATGACATTCGATAGACAAAACAGCGCTCTGCCTTAATACTGGACCAATTTCGGAAATTGTTGTCACTATTAGTCAGTAAGACACAAAAAGATAGGAAAATAGAGTCCAGGTTGAAAAATACCAAAGGTACCCGTTAAGTTGTTATGTTGACTCCACGTGTGTCTTCTTCTCTCAGGGACCATTTGCTGCATCACTGGATCGCTCTGCTCGCAGACTGTCCTATCACTGCTCAGATGTACGAAGAGGTCGCACTGATGAAGGACCGCTCTTTGGTAAACTCTCTAATTCGAGTACTACAGACTCTGCAGGAGTTCAACATCACCCTGGAGGCTTCGCTTGTCAAAGGTGTTGGTATCTAAAACCAAACCAACTTCCCACCAGTTGTACCTGAGCAGGATGATCACTGGGGACCACTAAAAAGAATAACTGAATCTTTTATATGCAGGAAAAAGACTTGAACAAAGGACATTTTCTGGCTTATATTAAAGCTACTGTTACATTTGCCATATATTAAGTGCAATGAGCCTTTCAAGATATGTTGTTATTTTTATCCTCGATGATGTTGCCATTAGATGTTAAAAATATGTTTTCTATTATGAACCATAATTTTCACATTATTGACGACTTGTGCTATAATGTTTTATTGAAAGGTAAATATTTTCATTGTTATCGTGAACTGCTGACAATGGCTATATTTAAGGGAAAGCGAGGATCAAAACTGTTAATATATTTTCAGAGAAAAACAGTATTATTTTGTTAAATCAGTCAAGTTGCTTGCTCTGTTGTCAACTCAGATTCCAATGTCATTACGCAGAGCTTAAAGCAAATGATGTAGAAGTATGCTTTATAAGTATGTGTATGACAGGGGGTTTGTAGTGTGGAAAGTGATTCACAAAACGGCTGTTACATTTGGGTCTTTCCTGAGAAATGTACAAATGTGCAGATCTTTCACATGGAATACCTTCAGCAGAGAACATGGTCCTTCTTGCATGTTAATAAGACTGTGTGGCTTAACCCTGTATCCAGTGATGGACAGTATATTCAGTTGGATAAAGGAAAATATCCCAAGTCTTTGGCTTGTGTTTCACGCACAAGTCCTCCAAGAGATGCTTGACCTAGCTTTCTGTGCAAGTGGATCACAATGAAAGCCTTCATGTAAATACCTCCAACCAGCCCTTTCCCCTACCATCATCCCAGCCCTAACACTACATCGGCCCTCTTCTCTGAATATAAACAGTGTGATGATCTGTGTAGACTTCTCCTCGTGATAAAGGATGGTCTCCTGCTTCCCATGTGAGGAGCAAAAAGGACCGCTCTTTCCCACTCCTGATTTTGTCATCATGGTTTCTTGCTATGCAATACCCACAACAGAAAATTCAACCCTCCCTACAAACTCCATACCGCGTGTCTTGAGGTGTTACCAGGGCCCTCCTCCGTTGCATACTTTGAACTTTACTGTGCAGAACAAGAGATTTAATATGTGAAGGACTTCTTT
This sequence comes from Sebastiscus albofasciatus, assembly GCA_916701655.1. Taxonomy (NCBI): domain Eukaryota; kingdom Metazoa; phylum Chordata; class Actinopteri; order Perciformes; family Sebastidae; genus Sebastiscus; species Sebastiscus albofasciatus. Next base: position 101,207 of record CAKAOI010018115.1, read on the forward strand.
TCTGTGCCAACAACGTCTGGAATGACTGTGTTGTACTCGTCTGTGTACGACCCACACATGAGCATCTTGGGAGATATATATTTTTGTTTTCCAATACTGTTGTACATTTATTGACATAGCTGTGTAATGTAGTGTTTACTAAGTGAGCAACAGTGTACAGTGTAAAAATATATTAAGAATAAAGCATCTGTAATGCGTTAAAGTGGATTTAATTGTGTTAGTGCCAGTTTTTCATTAATTTATTTATATTATCTGCTATATGTGCTTTCTCAGCTGGTTTCAGCTTCTTAAAGGTCCCATATTGTGCTCATTTTCAGGATTATACTTGTATCTTGTGTTTCTACTAGAACATGTTTACATGCTGTAATGTTAAAAAAAAAAACTTTAATTTCCTCATACTGTCTGCCTGAATATACCTGTATTCACGCTCTGTCTGAAACGCTCCGTTTTAGTGCATTTCAACGGAATTGCGTTGCTAGTCAACAGTTTGGGTCCATGTTTATGTCCTGTCAGCTGATGCTATTTACATACACTGCCACAGGAAATAAACTGGGACACATTTAGAATGTTTACGTTTAAAACTGTGTAATGGTCTAAATATTGTATATTTGTGACATCACAAATGGACAGAAATCCTAACGGCTTGTTTCAAACGCACAATTTCTAAATCCGGGCTGTGTGTATTTCTCCGTATATTGAGCGTTTTGATAGTTTAATAGTATTTATACACAACTAAAACCTGCTTTATAATATAAAAGACATGAAAATCTCACTTTTTACTATATGAGACCTTTTAAATGGGAATATTTGCTGGTTTTATTAGTCTTCAATAATGGTAAATCAAAAGACTGTTGGTCAAACAAAACAAGCAATTTAAATATAAATATCCTTGGGAAAGTGTGTTTTTTTTATATTTTCTTACAGACCAAACCATTTATTAGATGATGATAATAATATGTAGATTAATCAATAATGGAAATATGGTTAATTAAAGCCCTAAATCTAATTCAAACTGTTTTGGACAACTTTCTCTCTACTTATTAAAAACAAAATATCACAATATTTAAAAAAAACTTTCACTTTTGTATCAAATATATGAGACAGCAGTGATTTAACTGTATTGTGCTTAGTTTTATTCTCTGCTGAATGTGCTCTCTCAGCTGAGAAAATGTAAACAAACGCGTTCGCGCCATGTCAAATAAGCTGTTTTTCTTTAAAGCATCAGGCCAGATGGCTTCTGGGACTTTGAGTTTGAAAGAACTCTTAACAACTGTGACGGCACAGACATCTCCCGCTCGTTCACTACGCCTCCCATCATTCATGTTTTCTGACGAGTAGGCGAGGACCGCACCCATTGGTCGAACCCAGGTTCAAACTCAACGGCTGCACTCCTTATATGGTCATAGTCCGTGTTGTTATGCTAATGCTGCTCTAATGGACAGCTGTATGCAGCAGTAGTAGTAAGAGCATGCGCAGTGCGTCACTAGGACACGGCGAAGATTCAAAGTTTTTGTTCAGTAAGTGCACTTTTATTTATCTAATACAGACACTGCATTAGTGGGATTTGACTGGTGTGTTATGTTTGTGGAGAGACTGATGGTAATGTTTTGTAGTGGTAGTCTGACGTGTGTTTTTCTCCAGTTGTTGCTATGAACGTACAAAGACTAACCGACACGAGAGAGCATGGCGTGCTAACAGCTAGCTAGCATGCTAACATGCTAACGGCTAACAACAATGAGCCGTATTTGGCGCTCTAGCGGGCAAAAGTTTGGATTTAAAGGGAAAGGATGAGTTCATCGCTTCTTTTTTGTTGTATTTTCCTCAAAATATTTGACAACCTACATGAATTACGCCAGGTTGATAGTTGTGTATTATTAAGACACAAATAATTGATGGAACAGCCCGGTAGCTTTTTGTTTCTTCACTTCACACAGAGACAGACAGACAGTGCTCCTGCTGCTGACCGCTTTTTATCTACAGTGTTTCACTACAAACAAAATCCTCCACTGAACGATATCTAACATCGACTACTTTCATTGTGTTTGTGCTAGTAAACTCACAAAGTCTGCAAGGTGTTCAGTAAAGTAACATAGCCGTCAGATAACGAGGGTTTAACGTTGTGTTGTGGTGGGTGTAACGTCTCTAAGGTTACACCGTGCGGAGTGTGGGAAAGTTTGGGAGCCTTCATCAGTCGTTACCGCATCAAAATGTAACATTAATCATCCTTTTATGATTTGTTTCTTCAACACAACCAACAACATGAGGTTATAACGTTAGAGTAATATCAGTGTTGTCTGGTTTTATGTTGTTTTGGTGTTTAAATTCCTTTAGGATGCTCTGGTTGCTTTCATCAAAGAAGTTATGCCTTTCTAGTTGTTTGTGCTTTGTATATGGCTATCTAAAATGTGAGTTTCATACAAGATGAGTTAAATTATGGGTTTAATAGTGGCTTGGTTGTATATCTGTGTGTGTGTTCGTGTGGGACCGCCCCCTTCTCAGTAGTAGAAAGCTGTCTGCAGGCATCCACGGTGCTTATTATTACCGCTCTTTGTTTTCAGATTTTTTGCCATAACACCGACCAAACAAACAGACTATGTTTGGCTTTCACAAGTCAAAGATCTACCGGAGTAACGACGGCTGTTGCATCTGCAAGACCAAGTCCTCCAGTTCACGCTTCACAGACAGCAGCCGATATGAGGAGACCTTCGAGCTGTGTTTTGGGTAAAAGCTCTCATTCATTCATCTATTTCATATTGTGTTAATCTGTGTGTTTTTGCTTGTGTATGAACAGAAGATTGCATTGATGCATCAGGGTGTTATATTATTTTTTTTTATTGGCACAAAAAGTACAATGAAGCAGTACAACTATAAAGAAATCAGTGTTTTACGTGTTTGAAACAGTGTTATCCTAGACCCATATTTCCTAAACCCCCCCTGTTCCTGTTTGTAGTAATGGAGATAATGTGGTACACACAGAAAGTTTGGCAATGTACACATGGAATTACATTGAATAATGCCAGAGAAGGGAAAACAAAAATTAAATAAATGAATAAAAGAAATAATAATAGTAAATAGATCGGAAAGGAGTATATATATACCTACACACACACCATATATATGTATATATATGTATGTATATATGTATATATGTATATATATATGTATGTATGTATATGTATGTATGTATGTATATATAAAAAATTGCATCAGGGTGTTAAACTTTAGCAATGACCCTTCATTCATTTTTTTTTAAAGGCTGTCAGAAGATCGTGTTGGAGACATTTGCAATGCCTGTGTGTTGCTGGTGAAGAGGTGGAAGAAGCTACCTAATGGCTCCAAGAAGAACTGGAACCACGTAAGTGATGTCTGCTCACTGTAGTGAGAATCATATCTGTCAAATTGTCATGTTTATGGATTTAAATTTTACTTTTTCATGACCTGACTTTCAGGTGGTGGATGCCAGAGCTGGACCAGGCTTCAAGATGACAAAGCCCAAGAAGATCAAGAATGGTGATGGGAAGAAGAAAAGCAAGCTGAAGAAGCTTCATAAGTTAAAGAGACAAAGTAAGTTGTTTAAATATATTAGCTCGTAATTTGCAGGTGTTGAGAGATTTGTCTTATGAATAGATTGGAACTAGTCAGACAAGGAATATTTGTTGACTTAAATGCTCAAGAAAAAGTGCCATTATCAAAGACAAACAAATGCATCACTCACTCTGTGTCAATCTTGGGTTTTTGGTTTGGTTTTCTTCTCAGTCTGATTTAAAAATGAGTGTTTTAGCAGCACCTTGTGGCTCTTTGGGTTAGGGCACACACTGTAACTGCAGTGTGAAACAAAGAGCCAGTTTTTAGAAAATTAATTGCCAACATTTTTGATGATTGAAAAATTGTTTGATTTTTTTTTTATGCAAAAAAAATGAACTGATTCCAGCCTCTCTAATGTGAATATTTGATGATTTTTTTCCTAGTTTTCTATGATGGTAAACAGAATATGGATAGACAGGAAGGCAATCCAGGCACTCCAAAATACTAAAATAAGTGGCAACGGGGAAGGAAATATGTTAAAAAGCCTTTACTGTAATGGCTAAATCATTAAAAAAGACAACATGTTTCGACCACTGTAGGTCTTTGTCAGTGCATTCAACAAACAGACAAAGTGGATGTGGCCTCACCTACAGTATATGGCATCACATGATCACCAGAATCCTACAAAATATCAAGAAGAAATAACACAGAAACAAGTTATGTACCTCATCAATGAAAAATACTCCTAGTTTTAGTAAACAGAATATGTTTGGGTTTTGGACTGTTGGTCAGATAAAACAAGCAATTTGAATGTGTCAGCCTGGGCTTTAGGAAAGTGCTATGGGCATTTTCATTATTTTCTGAAGGTCTGTCAAGAAAAAAAATCAGCTGATTAGTCAATAATGAGCATATACAGTAATTGATATTGTTGCCTTAGTTTGAATATAGTGTTTGTTGGCCTACTTTCATTCTACTTTTGTATTTATTAAAAGCTAAACATTTCCCCAAATATTAGGAATGTTATGTTATTAGGAATGGTCCCTTTTTGTTTTTAATAAATCAGTTGAAAAGTTATTAAAACTTTAGTCAAGTATAGTCAGCAATTTATCGAATAAATTTCTGTTTCTTTTGTTTTCCAAGCAGACTCAGATGCCCACAGTACAACCTCCAGTGTGTCTCCGGCGCAGTCTCCCAGTTACAGCAACCTGTCAGATGATGGCTCAGACATCGAGTCCAAACAAAGACGCTCGACTCCCTCCACTTTCTCTTTCCTGGACCGTTCGTACTGGAAAAGGTAAACTACTGCGCTCATTGAACAGCTTTGTGTTTGACAGTGCGACAAGAGAATTTTATTACGCCGTTTTTTGTCTTTTAATACGATGAATAACTCAAAGGGTCATCTTTCATCTGTTTATTTCCCTTTAGGCAAAAGGTGTGCTGTGGGATTGTCTATAAAGGGCGGTTTGGAGAGGTGATTATTGATCCCCGGCTCTTCAAGCCCTGCTGCAGCTCCAAAAAACAGAAGACACTGGTGTCCACGCAAGTGGCCACACATCTTCCAGACACGCATCTTCCAGACACACTTCCTCCACAACTCCCAGAAGACATGAAAGAAACCTGGTGATTGCTTTTGTTGAATCCCCCTGTAGGGTTATCCATGGCATCCACCTGGATTTGTCTCCAGTGGCAGACCTCTCATTCCCACTCACCCCACTAGATCAATTTGTTTGATGTTTCCTTTCTATGTAATGTTCCTTTTTTATATGGGTATTTTTTTTTATCTTTTGTATAGAGTTGATTTTCTTTTTTTATAGAAAGCAAAAAGAAAAAAAAAAAACTTGTTATGGGCATTAGTGTTATTTATAGGTTGAGGAAGCAAATTTTGTCAAAGCTCCGTTTCTGATTCAGAATTGTTTTAATTTTGTATTAAGTGATTAACGTTTTGTAAATATTTTGTCACCTTTTCATACATATCAAGACTGTTCTATTTTTTTTTTTTCATAATTTGTCTAATTGTAAATGCATATGAACACCAGCTATTCTAATACCAGCTTTTTTTGTGTATGTTGGAGTGGTTCTTCAACATGTTGCTGCAATGTTTTGTCTTATCTGTTTGTTCCACTTGTGCGACTGCGTGAGTCTGTAGGATTTTTAGCACACAAATGGCTATCGGCTACCCCAGGGATCATTAGAACAACTGTTCTCTATGAATTTAATGAGCTTTTTAATGTTTGTATAGATAGGAACGCATAATTTCTCTGCCATTTTCACAGTTTAAGCATGCTAGTTTGAAACACTCCATTTTGATTTTCTCCTTAGTTGGTGCACATTGACTCAGATAGATGTGGTTAGACCATGCATGCAGTACATTCCTCTGCCTTTTGGAATGACAAAAGTGATTTATTTATTTCTTTTGTACAGCCTCCAATGAAATGACAATGCATGTTGTAAAGCAAATGTTTTAAAAATGGATTTTGTAAATACAGTCACAATGTTTGGCTCTTGGTACATCAAAACTTTTTTGAATTACAGGAATAGCAAACTACTACTTCTGTAAAAAAAAAAGAAAAGTTTTTGTGTGTCTGAAAGGTGCTTAAAACACATGCTTTAAACCAGTTAATAGGTTTTTATCACATTTTCACATCTCAGACTTATTTCTGTAAAGGCGTGCAAAGCTGTAGCCTATGCTCTGCAGAAATATGTGTAAACTGCAGGGAACGGTAGATGTTTAATTGCCGCATCAGTGAGCTGCAATAATCCTTAATTGTTTAATTGCTAATGGCATGCAATGGTCAGAAACAGATCCTACAAGAAACACCTGACCTATGTTTTATGGTTACTAATGCTGTTGGAGAAAATGTGTTTATGATTGCCATTTCTGTGATTTATCTTCAGAAGCAATTGTCAAAGTTCAAACTATGCAGACATTTTGAATGTGATAAGTGCTCTGGGGCTGTCCGTCATTCTCGCTATTACAGTGTAAAGTGATGGATCCTTACTCAACCAAATTGGCTTGTAAAAAGCATCCATTATTTCAGCAATAATTTTACATTTTCCTAATCAAAATTCATAATTGTCTCAAAATATGTCTTATGTATGTCATGTAAAAATAATGCTCAGATTGCACAGTTTTAGCCATGGTGCATACTGTCTCTCAAATTAATACTGTAATGACACGGTTGTTGTTTTTTTTTGCATTATTGTAACCAATCTCAAACTTCATGAATTGACAGGCAATGCTCTGTAAAGTTGCTTAATATATAAACTTTTCTGCGGCAGGGTAGTTAAATGCTGAACATGTTTTATGATTATTATTAAAAGGAGAAATGCTGCTCCCTTTTAAGCTGGGAAATAAGCTTGTTTTTGTCCTTAGGGAGTTGCCATATTGTTTTTGCGAGGTACATTTTGGGATGTGAGATGTGCCTTAATGAATTACCTGACCTTGTCATGATTCTCATGTAATTTATAATTATTTATTGCAAAATCTTTTTTTTTTAAACTGACATTTTGATAACTGGTGTAGAGCCTTTCAGAAAGTCTTTTTAATTTTGTGCACTTCCTTTGAACATGCAATTTCGATGTTTTTTAATACTTTTTTGTATACTGTACCACAAAGTAGATCTGTATTGTAATAAAAAAAATGAAAAGAAAAAAGTGTGATATTTGTGGGTCATTCCTGTTTTGCAGCAACATTTCTGTCCCCATGCACTACTTGTTACTTACATTTATATATATTTATATTTAATAATACATTGTATATACAGTAGATAGTGCTTTAAGATGTAATCAAAGGCACTTAACATGGTAGCAACAGAAGCAATTTACTCATATTTTCTTTAAAATGTGTCAAATATTTATAACAAATTGCTTAAATTATAGATTACAGTATCACATAAACACAATAATGCACATTAAAAATACCTTTTTACTTTACTGACCTTTTTTTGGTACATATGCTCGATTTTACCATGTATATACAGTATGCATA
>CAKAOI010018166.1:906-47403 GCA_916701655.1 Sebastiscus albofasciatus
ATCTCTTCTTGTCAGGACTTTTTGTGGAGATCTTTCTGAGAAGAAGAGCTGCAGCTGTGCATGTTTCATCCGGAGGGGTATAAACCCGGAGCGGAGGGTCGCACCGACTACTACTGATACTCGAACCCGCCATGCAGCAGCCCGCCACCGGCATGACGCTCACACAGAGCTCGGTCCTCACTCTGGAGCTGCTGCTGCTGCTGCTGCTCTCCACCCACATCCAGGTACACCAGACTCCCGCTGAGATTTGTGTCATTTAAGCTTATTTTAGCTTGCTGAGTTGTGAGCAAAGAGACGAACCAACCTTTATCTCCTGTTCTGGATCAAATTATGTAGATTTATCCATCTGACAACTTCATAAATAAGCAGCTAAAAAAGTTGGTGTGTCAAGTAAAAGTGAGCTGAAATCTTTTAATTTCCAACTTTTAATACTTTCTCCGATTAAAATCTATTATGTGCCTGGAAAAACTGACTTTTAGGAGATAAAAACAAGCTAAATTAAGTTATTTAAATGTCCTAAATGCTCCTCAGTCTGCTTACACATTGAACCAACCTTTATCTCATGTTCTGGATAAAATAATGTTGATTTATCCCTCTTGACAGCTTCATAAATAAGCTGCTACTTTCAACAAAGTTTGAGAAAAAAGTTGTCTTTTAATATCCAACTTTTAATACTTTTTCAAATTGTTTCCTATTAATATTATGACGCAATGTGCCTGGAAAAACTGACTTTTAGGAGATAAAACAGCTAAAATAAGTTATTTAAATGTCCTAAATGCTCCTCTGTTTGCTGTCACATTGAACCAATCATCCTCTCCTGTTCTGGATACAGTTATGTAGATTTATCCTTCTGACAACTTCATAAATAAGCAGTTACTTTCCCACAAAGTTTGAGAAAAGTTGTTGTGCCAAGTAAAAGTGAGCTGAAATCTTTTAATACTTTATCAAATTGTTTCTATTTATATTATGATGCAATGTGCCTGCAAAAAAACTGACTTTTAAGAGATAAAACTGCTGAATTAAGCTCTTTAAAATGCTCCTCAGTCTGCTTTCCAATTGAACCAACATGAGTAAAGATGATAAATCATCATTGTTGAACTTGCTTTGGATTGGACAAAACAAACTGAATCCTATAATTTAATTATTAATTAACAATAAACATTATTTACAAAAAAAAGTCATAAAGTTGAGTTGTGCTTGACTAAGTTACTTTTAAGGGTAAAAAAAACAACAGAATTTGATGTTTTACAAACTGAATATTACTTTTACTCCTCAGTGTGCTCTGATATCAGTGATTTGGGGGTTTTAACTTTAAATGTACACTTTAATTATGGACTTTAAAGCACCATTAGTTCATATTTACAGTTGTGTGCATGAATAAGTCATTTTTAATGGGACTTTTGCTCCATAAATAAATGAATTCCATTTGTTTTTGGTCAGCTTTGGATCACATGGACTGTGATTTAAGCTCAGGCATTGCACTGGCCACAAACTGCTGTTTGAAATCAATCGTTAGACTTGCATTAACAATGTTTTCTGTTGATCAGAATCTCTCTTTTGCTTCATTGTGATCAGTTTTCTGTGTGGATGAGACCCTGCAGGGAACACTGAAGTCGTAAAGTATCCAGAGAGCTCAGTGTTTCCTGCAGCAGCTGAACTCTGTGACACCGCACTAATTCAACAGCTGTGCTCCCACTTTTCACCTGGTTTTCTAAAGTTAAACTGTCCTCTCACTGATTTATATTTGACCTTTTAATTAAATATTTCCAGGACAGAACATGTAGCGGCCGTTTGTAGCTTGTCATGAATGAATTGATCTTTGTTGTTGATATACTTCCCGTCGATCCACTAATCGATTAATCAGTTCCAGCTTTATCTTCATGTCTGCTCTCTTTACAGATTCATGTTGTTTTGTTCAAACTTTGTTCAAACTTGTGCAACTTTATTTTAAATTTTTAGTGAGGATCCAAGTTTCCAAAGATACCAAATGATTCAGGCTGATTTTTTTGGGCTATTGTGTCTAAAATTAGACATCATATTACAGTAGCTTAAACAAAGCTGCAACAATGATATATAAGATTGTAATATTCTTGTTTGTTTGTTTATTTAGATCCCCATTAGCTTTTGCATAGCAGCAGCTATTCTTCCTGGGGTCCACACAGTTTACATGGTGACAATACAAAAATACACATTCACACTACTCATCATAAAACACTAACATAACACATCGTCATTGTAACTTTCCAATGATTTTAAACATGAGGTTCAGTTTGCTTGTCATGTGGAGTAGAAATATCCCCCTGATGACATCATAGTGATGTCATGACGACAAATTTCCGACAGAAAGGCTGTGTTACAAGCTGCTGTGGAGTTTGAATGATGTGGGGGTTCACTAGGGAGGGGAAGTCTAACAAATGATGCTGTTGAGTTGCATTGTGGGAAATGTAAGATGTAGTATTTTGACCCATAAGGATTAAAAGTCAGGATATCTCGACATTTGCTGCTTCAATTTTGACCGTTCTCTTCGTAATGTGTGTCTTGCAACTAGCGTTACTTCTTTAATGCTACTTCAGGAGGGATTTTTGGGCAGAATTACTGTTCAAGAGGTTAAAGGCATTTAGAGGTCCATCATCGAGTGTTGCTTTTGGACTTTATCCATTTATTTCTGTGGAAGTTTATTTTTCTCAAATTCGTTTTAAAGCCACTAATTTCTTTAATGCATTAACACAACTTGTGATTGTTAGGTTTTAGCGGGATCAGTTTTAAAGCTAGAGTGAAGATACTGGCATCATATGAAACGACAAAACATAAGGAATCCATTAGTACCAACCATGTCATGCTAGCTTGTCGAGAAGGAGGCTAAATACTTACGCTAAATTTTGGCGAGGAAAAGCTGGCATGGCAATTTTCAAAGGGGTCCCTTGACTTCTGACCTCAAGATATGTGAATTAAAATGGGTTCTCTGGGTACCCACGAGTCTCCCCTTTACCGACATGCCCACTTTATGTTAATCACATGCAGTTTGGGGCAAGTCATAGTCAAGTCAGCACACTGACACACTGACAGCTGTTGTTGCCTGTTGGGCTGCAGTTCCATGTTATGATTTGAGCATATTTTTTATGCTAAATGCAGTACCTGTGAGGGTTTCTGGACAATATTTGTCATTGTTTTGTGTTAATTGATTTCCAATAATAAATATGTACATACATTTGCATAAAGCAGCATATTTGCCCACTCCCATGTTGATACGAGTATTAAATACTTTACAAATCTCCCTTTAAGGTACATTTTGAACACATAAAATTGTGAGATTAATCACAATTAATTGTTGTAATCGATTGACAGCCCTAATATTTTCATATTTCAAGATAAAAGTGTGTCATAAAGTTGACCACATCTGCAGAGTAGATGTCTTCACAGGTCCAGAGACTGAATCAGGAACCTACCTGAACCTGATGTGTGCATGAATTACTTTTCAACAAAAGAGACCCGATCCAACAGGGACCTGCAAACAGTCAGACCCGGTTCTGAGGATGATTGGACCCTAAAATCTGGTCGAGAGAGATCACTGAATTTTGGGTGTTATACACACACACATAGACCTGAGACCTGCATCAATACCATGGGACCCTACTTGAGTCTGATTAGACCCGACTTGGTCCTGGGTCGGGTCTTGCTGCCTTTATTTGTTCTTCTACCTGCTGTGAACTCACCTGTTGATCTTCTCCGCAGGTTTCTTCAGCTTCAGGACACTTTGAGCTTCAGATTTTATCGATGCAGAACGTTAAAGGGCAGCTGCAGACCGGCGCCTGCTGCGACGGACCCCGGGACGTGACGGCTCGGCGGTGCACGGCGGACGAATGCGACACCTACTTCCGGGTGTGTCTGAAGGAGTACCAGCTGAAGGTTTCCTCGGCCGGGCCCTGCAGCTTCGGCACCGCCTCCACGCCCGTGCTCGGTGGGAATAGCTTTTCTTTACGCAACGCCAAGAGCGACAAAACCAGGATTGTGTTGCCGTTCAGCTTCGCGTGGCCGGTGAGTTCAAAAGTTCTTCAGTTTGTCTCATTGATGTTGTGTTTTTGTGTCTGAGAGGGTGTGGCACAAGTTTCTGCTGCTTCTTCAACCAGATGTTCAGCTCTTGGATCAGAACTGAATCAACACCAGGACGTGCAAATAAGTTCTTGGTTGTGGTCTGGTGTTCTCAGACAGATGATGACGTCTGTTTCCGGCGTTCATTCAGTCTCTTGTTGTTTGTTTCACATCAGTCAGAAGAGTAGATTCAGGAGCTAACAGGCTTTAGGAAAGAGAGTTTGAACTTTAGCTGGCTGACATGGAGACACGTAGCTCACTAACTTGTACAGTGCCAACTGCTGGACAGGCTTTTGGTTTGGTACCACAAAGGGAGGGACGGTGAAAGCTTCATGATGGTTTTAATGAAAATCTTTGACTCAGTTGTGACAATAGACTGTATATAAGAAGTGGACTTGGTCACCGTGGCATCACCCATTGGTTTGTATCAACGGTTTTGAAGCATTGAGTTCGGCATTTTGGCCGATGCCATCTTGGTTTTTTTGCAACCAGAAGTGACACGAGAGGGTGGAGCTAAGTACAACCGAACGCTGAATAAGACATTTTTAGGTGACCAAAATGTTACAATACAATTACGGCTGCAACTAACAATTATTTTCATTATTCATTAATCTGCTGATTATTTTCTTAACCAACGCTGCACTGCAACCTTTTGTGTTGTTAGTTGTATTTAGTTGTGGCGTTACATTTCTGTTGATACAGGCTTCATGAGTAAACCTATTGGATTTCATTATTATACCTTTTGATCTCATATTTGAGCTTGTAAGTTGTAATTAAAAGATGCTGAGCCATAAAGTTGATTTATAAGTAATAATTATCAATTTGCTGATTGAGTCATAAGTCTGCCGGGTTGGACCGATAATTATGAGTTCTTCAGGGAGTTTTTATGTCTATCTCCTGTTTATTTTCCCGGTGGGAGCGAGCAGCAGACTTGGAGCTCTGATCATCTTCAGGGTCGATCTGGTTTGAGTCCAGGTCCCTGTGGTGCTCAGCAGACATTGCCTGAGGATTCATGTGCTCATCGGTGGCTGCTGCGGTTTCCTGCCTGGACCTACAAATGAGGACAAACTGCTCCGGTCGAGCCATCAGGAAGAGACACCGGGCGGGCCGAGTGTTTCTTCTTCTTTCTTCCCCGTGTTGTTGAGGTAGTTATCTCCCCTGACCTCTCAGCGTGGCGGGGGATAAAGGGCCGTTGTTGGCGGCTCTGCTCGGCCGGCTGCAGGACATTCTTGCTGTAGACCCTGGTAACTGGCATGTTAAATGAAGCCGTCGTGGTCGTCGGGCAGGATGAGGTTTCTCTTGTTGTTGTTCCCTTTTTTTTTTCTGTCTCCTCAATCTAAACTGGCAAGACCGACCCAAACAGCCTCTCTGTGTGCGTCAGTCGTGTTTATTGGAGCTGTGATGGCGGCTCAGGATGTGTAAAGTCGAGCCAAAGAGACTCCACCTTTGGTTCATCCAGCCTCCTCCTAGTAGTTTTACAGCGCTTGTGTTTTTAAAACCCTTTCCCTCCTGCTGTCTTGTATTTTTTTTGTGTTTTTCCACCTTTGTCTCATCCTCTCTAATGCTTTTTTTTCTTTCTTTCTGTGTGCTTTCTTTAATATTAGCAGAGTACTGTGGGAACAATGGGCAGGGCCGTGGCTGGGCTGCATGCGGGGCTTATGGGACAATGCTGGGGGCGGAGGGTCGGGGTTGGGGGTGGATGGTGGATGGTGGATGGTAGACCAATGTATCCACCGTGAGTGAGATGGTAGTGGAAGTAAGAAAAATAATCAATTCACCTATGTACTGCGATTTTTAAAAGTTTTTTTCTTTTACGATTTTGTAATCGATTTTCTATTTGCCTGAACCAATATACCTGCTTCAGAAACAAATACTTTATTGATCCCCGGGGGGATTACAGTCGCTCATAAACATAAAGAAATGTAAGAAACTAGAAATAAAGGAGTATGTAATATTTACATAATGCTACAATATACAACACAATATACGTAGGGAAATATAAGTAAATAATATAGATAAAAATAAGAGATGATATGATGATATAAGCAAATATTTGCATTAAGACATGCAATATATGACATAACCACAGCGCAAATAAGTAAATACAAAATGCTGAGATGTGGGATCTATTAAGTGTGTTAAATATAAATGCAAGAATGGTATAAATAAGAATATTTCTTGAAAAACAGTATAAATAAATCATTAATTTGAGTGTATGTGACGGTAGAAGGAAGTTACCGCTTTAGCTGTAGTCTGAGTAACATTAATTGGATTATAGTAACCAGAAGTATAAAATATGTTACATGTCCCTTTTATATATTAAAAAGAAAATACCACTAATTTGTGGGAGAAGTGACTTCATTCTTTGATTTTTGGTTTGCTGGAATTTTTTTTTTTAAATAATTCCTGACAATGACTATGATTATATTTGACTTCAGGACATCTCTGACCACATACACGCTGAAAGTCAAACATTTATACTGCATCAATTTAGAGATTTTCCAAGGTAAAAGTCCCGAATTTGTACCTTGACATAGCTACATTTCTGAATGCTTGTAGTGCTTTAAAAAAAACATTGCTCCATAATTCCTGACAATGACTGATATATTTGACTTCAGGACATCTCTGAGTGTATATATATCCTGAAAATCAAACATTTTTACTGCGTCAACTTGCAGATTTTAAGTAAAGGTAAAAATTCCTAGAAGTGTATGATTCAACTGTATTAAAAAAGTTTGAAAAATCGCAATAAATCGTAATATTGAATCACAATACTTAAAAATCACAAAACCGATCGAATTATTACATGATAGTATGGAATCAGGAGATAAGCATATGGCCCCAGCCCTACTGTAAACGGTAGTGGAGATGGTTTAGAAACAGTAAAACGGCAACCAGAGCAAAGTTACTGATGCAACTCACCGGCATCACCACCGCTCGTGTGTCGCTGTGTTGACCCACAGGGAGTCGAAGCAGCACCTCTTGACTCCACTGCACGAACGCTTTCAATTCTTTATTTCAATCCACCATTCAATCCTAACAGTGTAAAGTTTGTTCTGAAAGTGGCGCTAGTGGAAACTTCATCTAAAGAGTTTATCCTCTGAGGAGCAGGAAGGAAGGAGATGAAGACATTTCTGACCTTTTTGATTTTGTGCACAAGCTGATTCAGAGGATGACAAGTTTCCCCATGTACAAGGGGGACTTTTGACCTCACGGTGGCGCTAGAGGAAAGGTCAGGCGGTCACCAAAATAACCAGGATAGGGGTAAGATAATCTGACCAGGAGGTGTTGAGATATTTCTGCTCTGAAGCAAATTAGTCAGATAAATTCTGGTTTAATCCTGCTGAGGTTTGAGTTGGAACAAATTATGTTGTCTTAACCAGACCACCCCGAAAACACACACACACACACACACACACGCACACACATGCACACACACACGCATGCAAACCAGTCATCCATGCACAGTTGAGCTGGATGGATGACTGGTTGCCCAACAGTCAGTGTCTGAAAGCTTTTGTCTGGTAAACTGAAAACAAAAGATCTGCTGAGAATAATTGATCCTAATTTTAGGATAGAATGATAATAATAATAATCTGTCATGAGGATAGAGTCATAAGCCTAATTAAAATGATAAATATACATTTTATTGACATTTAGTGTTTAGCCATCAGTTTCATGTTTCATGTCAAACCAAAGGAGGACAGCAGCCACTTCTGTCCTGTTCCGATTTGACAAAGAAAGGAAACGAGTGAAGGAAGCATAGAGAGAAATTAAAGCTCAGGCTGTCTGCATTTTTCTGACCGGTGACTGCCCCAGTGAATTATGTTTTTTTTTTTGTTTTTTTTATGTGATGGTCTCAGAGGAGTCCAGATGTGGCTCTACTAGTCGACCAAACATGGACATACTGAGTCCCACTGCTGACAGACGCTCCTTGATTATTATACTTCTTTCCTTCCTTCCATCCTCCCTTTCTTTTTCTCTCTCCCTGTAGCTCCCGTATGACATCAAACTGAACATCACGTTAGTTTGATGTTTGTCACGGTTATGTTGTCATCGCGTGCTTCTCAAAACAGTCAACCAGTCACACGCTCATCTACTTTACCACACAGTGATGACGCACATCTGTTAACAGTAAATGACGACTACAGCTGCACAGATTAATAGATTAAATAGATTAGTTGTCAATGGGGCTTTCCCGAATGGCATTTTTTGGTCTTCGAAGCTTCGTGGAGAAATATCCGGAAGTATTTGAAGCTTCGCGGCACAGCGCAGCAGGCTGATATGTTCTTCTGTCTGTCTCCGTCTGTGAATGAATAAAGATGATTTAATTATTTTGAATGCAAATAAAGTTAATTTGTATGTCAGGATCTGGAAAGAAGACAGAATGAGGCTGATTCTTAAAACAATACTGATTTGTGATTGAAACAGGTTGATATGATCTAACTGCACTGACAGATTTTTTTTTTCAGTTGTTTTAATAACAGAAGAAGCTAAAATAGTGAATATTGTAATGTAAAATATAATCCATGAATCCTTTTTAAGTATTTATTAAGCAAAACATAAAATCCACTCCCTCTCTGTTTGCAACTTCTCCACTGTGAGGATTTGCTGCTTTTTTCCTGTTTTATATCATATTATTATATTATCATGTTAAACTGAATATCTTTATAGTTTTGGACTGTTGGTCGGATGAAAAATTCAGTTTGAAGATTTCACCTTGGCCTCTGGGAAAGTCTACTGGATGGATTTTATAGATTAAAGGGTAACTTTGGTATTTTTCAAGCCCATTTTTCCACGTTTTTGTGTCAAACTGACTAATAGCGACAACAATTTCTGAAGTTGGTCCAGTATTGAGGCAGAGAGCTGTAAACGGCAGTCGCTCACGGGCTGCAATGTGATCCTACTGGGGCAAGCTGGCACCGTCATTTACGTCCACTAAAAGTGCTTGTTTTTGTCATGACAGGCTCTGATTGTTATTATAAGCATCTGGCATCATGGAAAGAGTCTCGTTCAAGGAGAAGTCTTGTTGTGAAATCTGGCGAGGTGACGTGTTGCTGAAGAACAACGGTGGAATAGTGGAATATATCCATGGTGGAAACGTGAGAGCCAGTCGGGCAGAGTTTTTTGTGTTGGAGTACAAAAAGTGTAGCTTAGTGTTATCTCAAAGACTTTCAATGTCATGGCTGAATATTTAGATGATTTCCACAACGTGGATGAGGTCTTTGAATTCGATGGCTGTCCGTATTTATTTGAGCCAGAGTATTCGGATATTCAGATTTCGGATCAAGTGAAAGGTAAGAAACGTTTCATTTCTCTGTTGGTTCCTTTCCATAATGTTGTCAGACACTTATAATAACAATCTGAGCCTGTCAGTGGCAAAAACAAGTACTTTTAGTGGACGGAACGTCACATTGACGCCCTCGCAGCTCGTTTAGCGGCTGCCGCTTACAGCGTTATCCCTCAATACTGGACCAGTTTCCGAAATTGTTGTCGCTACTAGTCAGTTTAGACACAAAAACATGGGAAAATAGGGTCCATGTTGAAAAACACAGCAGTTACCCTTTAGTGTTTGATCAGAAAAAAATAACCTAGAGAATCTCTGATACTAAAAATAATCGTTAGTCACAGCTTCAGTCCTTTGAGTGAAATCTAAAGTGTTCTTGTTTTGTTGTGGATTCTCACTGTAAGAACCAACAATGCCTGAACTGCAGCTTCCTCTCATCATGTTGTCAGTCGGTCTGGACGAGGTGTCAGATAAACCACCAAACAAAACATAAACAGAGGAAGTTTTTAGTTGTTTTTTATTCGGCTGCAGTTTGAGTGAGTTCGGAGCTCTCGTCCTCCCTGCCCGGACCTGCCTCCACATGTCGCCTGGCTCTGCCTGCTCCCAAACTATTTTCCCACACTCAGCCTGCAGCCAGAGAAAGCAGTTCCACCTCCTCAATCAAACAATCAAAGGGACCGGGAGTGATGGGAAATCACCAACGGCTTGCAGACGAATGCTGGTAGATGTTTTGGCAAGAAGTGAGTGGAACCTGTTGGCAGGTAACCAGCTGCCAGGCTCACGTCTTGAAATCTAATTAGCTGCTAAAATGTTTCGAGGTGCCACCCACTGTGTTTGGTGGGCGACACGTTTTATTTTTCCTGCGGGGTCAGGAGGCATCAACCCGACGCCCAGATCCGATTTCAGCCAGAGAGGTGACGCAAGGATGTTGCAAGAGTTGTTCAGAGGGTTCTCAGTCCCAGCTTCAGCTCGGTTCTGCATTAGTGACAGTTATGTGGCGTCGGGGTAAACAGCTCTGTGGTACACTGGAGACATGACGCTCCGTGTGGAGCCGGGCCTGAGGTCGAGCTTTGTTGGATTTCATTGATTCTGCTTTTAGATTGTGGTTCAAATTCTTGTCAGTAAGAAAAGAAAATATGTTGAAAGCACAAACCAGCTTTATTTTCAGCTGCCAGAAACAGTAACTCATCATAAATGTTGATGCTTTTTGGTGAAAGGGTAAAATAAAGAAAACTTCAAATACATATCTTGACATGCAGAAATTGAGTTTGACGTACTTGCATCTTTTGATTCTGGACTTTGACTGGAGAAATCAAACTCATTGCATGCTCATACATGCTGCAGAAAACGCTGAGTCATTATAGACCTCTTCCTCTCAGTTATCGTGGAGCAGCGTTAGTCTTCGGTGAAGCTCAGCCACACTTTGGCCCCGCTTGCATTCGCAACCATCAAAATAGACGGAAGCATAGCAGGTCCGAAACTTCACCTTTGAAATTTTTCAGTGACGCCTCAGCTGCTTTGAAAAGCCATTTGTTAAAGAGAAATTTCAGTATTTAAGTTCATATCGGGTGTGTGGGAACGAGGGCTGTCAACCAATTAAAATATTTAATCGCAATTAATCACACATTTGTCATCTGTTCAAAATGTACCTTAAAGGGGCAAGTATTTAATACTCTTATCAACATGGGAGTGGACAAATATGCTGCTTTATGCAAGTGTATATATATTTATTATTTGAAATCAATTAACAACACAAAACAATGACAAATATTGTCCAGGAAGCCTCACAGGTACTGCATTTAGCATAAAAGAAATATGCTCAAATCATAACATGGCAAACTGCAGCCCAACAGGCAACAACAGCTGTCAGTGTGTCAGTGTGCTGACTTGACTATGACTTGCCCCAAACTGCATGTGATTATCATAAAGTGGGCATGACTGTAAAGGGGAGACTCGTGGGTACACATAGAACCCATTTTCATTCACATATCTTGTCCACCATGTGTGGGAAACATTGTATTGCGGGGTGTGAAATTTACACATAGACTGTATATAAAGATGGACGACATAACAGCTCCCCAAAAGTGAAGCCAAACATCTGGATCGCCCCCTGGTGGCTGGCTGCAGTATAGGTCATAAAGCCTGCCCCCTCCATGTTAGCAGATTAGACATGGGCCAAACTAAAAAGTCAAAGTATACATCAAATACATTTTTCCCAAAGATGGTTTCTGTCATTTTAAGTAGTTCTTATCACGCTGATGTATGTTCAAGCTAGATATAATGCTTTTTCTCTTATCTGTTAATGTAAAGCCATCGTATATTTCCATCTTCAGAGGAGTCGGAGAATACAGGAAACATATAAGACACAAATGAATCCCCTGTGTGATGTTTGTTATGGCTCATTATGATCCAATAATCCCGTCAGCTGCTCTGGGCGCTCGATAACCTGACATCACAGCCCGAGCTAACCACTAATCTGTAAACGACATGGACCGACTGTGGTTTCCTGCAGAGCTGAGTGTTGGTTTATCTAGCTGCTGTGGATCTACGCCAACATCAGCAGGCTTTGATAAATGTGGACAGGATGATGTGAGACCACCGAGGTTGAAGTTCAGGAACATTTAAAGCAAGTTTTATATCAAAGAGTTTGATTTAGCATCAACGCCCCATTAAGTCAGCAGGTTTTTTGTGTTTCCAGTGTTTGTGGTGGTCGGGTGCTGAGCTCTCTGTTCACACAGGACGGATATTAGCAGGAGAGCTTCACTGATTTGTAGTAGACTGTTTTCAGGAAAAGAGAAAACAGCCTGGAACAACGGGCATACTGGAGTTTATGTAATTTAGTTGTAAACAGTTTCATAAATACTAGACTTTAAAGGTGCAGTGTGTAGGATTTGGCGGAATCTAGTGGTTTAGTTGTAGATTGCAACCAACTGAAACTTCTCCTGTGTGCCAAGCATGTAGGAGAACTACGGTGGCTGATGCCAAAATGTGAACAAGTGAATGTGCCTTTCTAGAGGCAGTGTTTGGTTTGTCCGTTCTGAGCTACTTTAGAAACATGGCGGACTCCGTGAAGAGGACCCGCTCTCTATTTAGATATAAACGGCTCATTCTAAGCTAACGAAAATACGATTCTTATTATCAGGTGATTATACACTAAAGAAAACATACTTTTTAATATTATATTCCATTTCTACCAATAGATCCCCCTAAATGCTACTCACTGTCCCTTTAAGAATTATATAATTGATATTGCTATTTGGGTTTTAAAAGCTCAGATTAAGACATATTGGCCATCGTTCTTAGTTGATCTTAACATGGGACTTGTCTTGGGACTTAATTGTCAAGACTTGAATTTATTTACTTGTGACTTTTAAAAACAATGACTTTGTCCAACCTCTCAACATAACATTAGCATTTCTGTACTGAAATTTCTTGTTACTAATCAACCGACGTGTACACTGATGCGATATCCGTTCGACAAGCTAATAGTGGCTTTTTGGTTTTATTTTAGAGCAACGTCCGGTTAAAATTAAAGCATTTTTATTGCAGCTAAAACAGAAGATTAAATTGAAATGTCTGCACTGTTTTATCACACAGCTATGACAGAACTGTGACAACAGTAAAAGCAAAACATTGTGTTCATTGTGGTGGTTTATCCACAGTATCTGAATGCAGATGTTTCCGTTAGCCTAGAATGATCCCTTCATATATACATAGGGAGCGGGTCCTCTTCATGGAGTCCATCATGTTGCTCCGCCATGTTTCTACAGTAGCCCAGAACGGACAAACCAAACGCTGGCTCTAGAGAGAACCTTTCACGTTTTTTACGTTACCTGATAGTTCTCCAACACCCTTTTGAAACTACGATAACGGGAGCCGCAGAGTGTAAAACCGTGGTACCGCCAGCCGCCGTCTGACATCCGTAAGTAGTGTTATTATGGTAAGGATGGCCTCTGATTGAGGTGAACAACGCTACCATGGGTTTGCACTCGTTGGCTCATGTTACCGCAGTCTTGGAAAGGGAGGAGCGAGCGGAGGGGTCCTGCTTGGGCCGGAGTCGATAACGTTACTCAATCCCATCGTCGCCGCCACTCTCTCTCTCTCTTGCTTCACCGCTACCAGCACTCTACGCATTGGCTCTAGAGAGGGACATTTGCCTTGGGAAGAGAGACAGGTATGACATGCAACAAATGTCCCAAGGCTGGAATCGAACCCGGGATGTTGCGGTGATGTGGCATGCGCTGTAACCACTCGGCTACTCCAGGCACTCCAAAACCAAGTCTTAACCCCGAAACAACCCGTGGAAGAAGTGATGACCAGACCATCCGTCTACAAAAATGTCTTCACTCTCCAGGTTTAAAACTCATATTAGTCTTTTATCAAAGAGCCCACAAACACACACTCTTCAGTCTTTGCTCTTATTTTTGGAGTCTTGTTGACGTCGAGCTCTGAGTTTGGATGGTGTGAATGTTGGAGAGAGAGAGAGACCTCTAAGCCTCAAACCACAATAACACACACACTCTCACACACACACACTCTCTGGCTCTGGTCTGTCTGTCATTCGATAGCGGTGAGAGCGACAGTGGCCTTAAGAGAGACAAAGAGTTTCAAAGTGGAGCCGAAATAATGGGACACACACACACTGTACTGTAAAATTAGAGTCTTCAGGATCTTTCAGTTACGTCTGCGAACTTTGTTTCCAATGTTTCTCATTAAAAACTTCATTTGATCTGTCAATGTTCCTAAAGTAGCCTAACATTGATTCTTCAGATATCCAGAGACAGATTTCTGTCTGTGCCTATTCTCAGTAAATGTGTTTCTGTTTACATCTGCACTAAATGTTATATGTGTGCTGCAATTACATGTTGTAAATGGTGCTTTCTCTGTTTTTCTTGTTTGGTCCAAAATCTTCATAAAAGTCAGACAATTTGTGCGCAGTTAAAGCAATTTTTAGGGTTGTCAAGTGATTTTTAAGTGAATATTTAATCACGATTATTCGCATGATAATTAATCACACATTTCTTATTGGTTCAAAAATACCTTAAAGGGAGATTTGTCAAGTATTTAATACTCTTATCAACATGGGAGTGGGCAAATATGCTGCTTTATGCAAATGTATGTACATATTTATTATTGGAAAGCAATTAACAACACAAAACAATGACAAATATTGTCCAGAAACCCTCACAGGTACTGCATTTAGCATAAAGAATATGCTCAAATCATAACATGGCAAACTGCAGCCCAACAGGCAACAACAGCTGTCAGTGTGTCAGTGTGCTGACTTGACTATGACTTGCCCCAAACTGCATGTAATTATCATAAAGTGGGCATGTCTGTAAAGAGGAGACTCATGGGTACCCATAGAACCCATTTTCATTCACATATCTTGAGGTCAGAGGTCAAGGGACCCCTTTGAAAATGGCCTTGTTAAATATTTGTTTGATTACTTGTGAAAATTTCTATTGATTAATTTTCTCTCCTCCTGTCTTTGTGTGCAGAGGTCGTACACGTTGATCGTGGAAGCTTTGGACTTCAACAACGACTCGTCCTCCGGCAGTGAGTATCATCATCTTCATCATCATCATTCATCCTGCTTCACTCCTCTCTGCTCTGTTTAGTTTCCTACTGACACAAACACGACCTTTGACCTGAGAGCTCTGTGTTGCACAGGCCTCAAATCCATAGATATGCCACGTCTGTGTGAAAACTAACTGACTCCAAATGAGCTTCAGTTTGTTTGTTCAAACGCTGGAAGAAACTGTTGGTTTTCTAGAAAGGTCCAAATGGAGATTTAACATGGGATAGAGATTAAAAGGCGTGTCCATCTGCGTTATTTTCCGTTTTGTTTTTTCAAATGGGAACACCCACTCAGCCACTGGCAAAAACCTGGGATGTAGGCTACCAAAGTAAGCTAATCAAAGCTAATCAATAAGTTTATGAATAATGTGAACGCTAGCACCAGCTGAGTCAATGTTAGCTGTGCTTATTTTGGAAATAACTGAAAATGTTAGTTTGGATTTTTGTTAAAGTGGTTGTATGTATACTCCTGTGTTTTGTGTGGTAAAATTACTGTTTTTGTAAAATGGAGTCTGGTGGCTTTGAAGACAGTGATATAACGACTTCAGTTCCCCGTCAGAAAAGGGCTGTCTGACGATGAGGTAAAGCGGCAGTGGACGGTAGCAGCAGAAAAACGCATTTTAGCCACCTAAAAAAATCAATATCAGTTTAAGTGTATGCTATATTTAGAATATATATATTCACCGCTTTGCCTTGCTGTCAGACAGCCCTTTCTGACAGGGAACTGAAGCCGTTTTATCACTGTCTTCAAAGCCACCAGACTCCATTTTACAAAAATAGTAATTTTCATTGCAGTACATAGGAGTTGCTGGTCTACTGCTGCATGTTGTTTGTGTTATTTTTGGATTTTTGGATCCGAACTAATGCGGCGTCCACACAGAAATACATTGCTTAGCTTCTGTGCCTGTACTTGTTTATTGCAGTGCTACAATGCCCCCCCTCTCTTACACCAGCCTGTGGAGGTGTTAACATGCCCTGGACGAGTCCCATTCAGAAAACTGGTTGTAAAGAGTGTGTGAGGAGAGAGTGAAGCTGGCAACTCTAGTTTGAGCGTCTGTTTATCACCCAGCGGTCAGCGAGGAGGTCGGAGCGAGAGTGTTGGCTCGGTGCTGTATTTGGCGTCCCTCAGGGAACCATTATAGGCCCGGTGTGAAGTCGGCTGACCTCAGCCCAGGTGCGCTTCAGTGCAGGCAACGAGGAACGGGGGTTTGGGGGAGTCCAGTTCATTCGAGTTTTAGTCCAAATATTGAACCAGAAATGTGCTGTCTGTTAGTTAAGTTAAAATGTTGATGGATACTAGATACTATGATGTTGGAGGTAGGGCTGCCCCTTCTTAGTGGACTAATCAGTCATTTTGGTTTTAGTTGAATAAGATTTCTTTAGTCGATTAGTCATTTTTTTATGCTTTTTTCATGCTGAATGACTTATTTCCAAAAAACTTATGAGCACATCTCTGGTAAACACAAGATTTTGTGGGTAAACTCAGTTTTACAGATCTGTCGATTAAATTAACTAATCGATTAGTCGAAAAAAACGTATGAGACAGTTTCCTTTGGTCGAGGACAGCCCTAGTTAGAGGCAGTTGGTTCAGAAACCTTCAGCAGACAAACGGAGCTGAAACTGCTGTCAAGCCAAATGAGGACAGAACAAATATTGACCCTCTCAGTTTAGCATCAACAAGCTAAGTGCCCCTGACTCGTAGTCTGTAACGAACACCTGCATCATCCTGTTACTGTGCAGCAGCAGGAACCCTGTGTACACTACCTGCACAGACACAGTTAGACTAGCTGGTGAACATAGTGGAGCATTTAGCAGCTAAAGAGACACATATTTCCCTCAGGAGCTGGTGGAGACCAAAAATGGAGCTAAAAGAGAGAGAACGTTGGACTTGCATTCACCACATGGACACAAAAACACATTCATCCTAATGACTGATCATGTTGGTCTGTAACTGCTGGATGTTGAAGTAGGCAGCTGTTTGCTAACAAGTTAGCCACAACTATTTATAAGGCTGGTGTTGTGTTTACATCTTGTTCTTCTGCCATCAAGTAGTCAGTTTGAAAAAATAGTCTTATTGCAATGATTTTGACTGATATTGCAATTGCGATATGATTTGCGATATTAAAGGGAGTGATCATTTTCATCATCATTATTCTCATTTTAATTGAAAAACATATTAAAATGAGATATGTATGAAACAAAGATGTTTTCTTAAGTCTGTAGAATATGATGTGTAGGTCAGGATATCTCTGCAGAACCACAATATTTAATTAAAAAAGGTATTTTGACACACATTTCGCCTTTAACAAATATTGTGATTTTAACAAATACTGCGATTTGAAAATTGTAATTGGCCATTTTGTGATTTTAATACAATATTGATTAATTGTGCAGCCCTAGAATGAATGCAGCTTTAATATTCAAGTGTCAACTAATTGATAGAGACAGCTGTTCTTTTGCAAAATGCTCAATAAATCTACAATTAAAACTTCCTTTTTGTGGCACCCGGTGGCTCCAGAGTCATCTCTCTACTGTCTGTAATAAAGGTTGTAACAAAGCAGGGAGTAAACACAAACTCCTTTTCCTTCAGAAACATTTGTGGGACCTTATATCAACAGGTTTTTCTTCAGTCCAGTTGTCTGAGTTGCAGCTGCAGCTCTCAGGCAGGTGCTGTCTTGACAGCCCAGCCGGTATTCCTCGATAAAGTGCCAGGTTTGAATATTTGCTCAAATATTCTGGACGGAACGGATCCAGCCTTTTTTTGGAGGTTAACTATTTTTCAAATCTGCTACCCCTGTGCCATTTTCATCACCTTTTTTTTTTATTCCCCATCGTGATGTGAAGTGTCACAGTTTGCTTCCAGGCCGATGGTGTTACCTGCTCGAAGGTTTCTGGAGTCTCTTTTCGGCTCTTTCAATCCAGCTGCTCGTCGGTTAAACAGACGCCGTCACCTCGGCCCGACCACACTTTCCACCCCGCCGGTGAAATACCACAGAGCAGCTCCGCATTTTCAAACTCTCTGGAATATTACAGCAGCCGGCCTCCTTCTGCAGCTACAACCACCACTGTCCTCAAACACACCATCATAGTACTGTTTGTGTTTGCTCTTCAGATACAAAGTCATTTACACCACCCTCTTTATAGCAACAAGTTAGCATTTCAAGCTAAATCAAGCCTGCCGTTCTTTCACAATAAAAGCCCTCCAAGGATGTGTCTTTGCCTCTTTTGCCCTCTGTCTTGTTTTCCTCAGCTTCCTTTTTACTTTAAAACACAACTAAACATGTTCATCACTTCTCCTTAGTGTTTACTATCTTACTGATCCAAACTGTTGTGTCTACAGGCGTCGGCGGGGCGATGATCGAGAAGGCCGTCCACTCGGGGATGATCAACCCCAGCCGTCAGTGGCAGAGCCTGAAGCACAACGGCCCTGTGGCTCAGTTCCACTTCCAGGTCCGCCTCAGCTGCGACGATCACTACTACGGCTTCGGCTGCAACAAGTTCTGCCGTCCGCGAGACGACTTCTTCGGCCACTACGAGTGCGACCACAACGGCAACAAGACGTGCCTGGAGGGCTGGTCCGGTCCAGACTGCAACACTGGTGAGTTCTCTGAGGGTGTTATTGATTTATGGGAACCAACCAGTCGGCCCATTAAATATAACATTTTCATATTATCCAAATCATATCAACATTTTTAAAAAATTAAAATTCTTCCTTTGAGGCAGACATTTGTTTCCTGCATTTATATTAAAATACACTTTCAAGGTAATTTCAAAACTATGCTTGAGCCTTCAGCATCTTAAAGGTGCAGTGTGTAGGATTTGTCTGTATCTAGCGGTGAGATTGCTGATTGCAGCCAACGGAAACACCTTCTCTTATGAGCCAAATCGGGAAAACATGAAAACAATAAATGTCCCTATCTAGAGCCAGTGTTTGGTTTGTCTATTCTGGGCTGCTATAGTAACATGGCAGCTCGCTATGTAGATACAAACAGCTCATTCGAAGCTAATGAAAACGCAACGATTCTTAGTTTCAGGCGATTATACACTAAAGAAAACATACTTATTTATATTATATTCCATTTCTGCTGTTGGTGCGTTCAAGTGCTTGTGGGAGACTTGAGACACAAATGCAGAACAGTTGTTCTTTTCTCATCATCCGTGTTTGCTCATAGTTTCTGTCTCCGTCTCTCTGCAGCAATCTGCAGACAGGGCTGCAGCACCGAACACGGATCCTGTAAAGTTCCTGGAGAGTGCAAGTGAGAACTAGCACATGCAAAACACAAGCAACACACACTTTCTAACTTTTTGTCTGTATTTGATAGTGATAGTAGAGATAAAGACAGGAAACATGGCAGAGACAGAGGTATGACATGTATCACATGTCTCAAAGTGGTAACATACTGTTTTAGTTTCTTTCAGCTTTTCAGCAATTATTCCAAGAGTTGTTTTATTATTTCATTCAACATAATGTTATGTATTTTAATCTCCAGATGTTTTTCTTTTATTTAAACCTTATTGAGATTAAAAATCACTTTCTTACGAGTCTCTTGGCCTAGATCGGAAATATTAATGACTTCATTCCACAAATAGATTTAATTGTGTGTGATTTCTCTCAGGTGTCTGTATGGCTGGCAGGGGGAGTACTGTGATCAGTGTATCCCTCATCCCGGCTGTGTTCACGGCAGCTGTGTGGAGCCCTGGCAGTGTCTCTGTGACACCAACTATGGAGGACAGCTGTGTGACAAAGGTACACACACACACACACACACACACACACACACATGCACTGACACACTAGTCCTTAGATAATTCGCTCCACCTTCAATGTGTTTTCTTTTACATTTCTGTCCATATCAGAGGGAACATTAGTATCTACTGCTCAACTGAATAAATCTTTTATAATTTTCTTAATATTTTGTGAGCATCTGTGGCAAATTATTCAGAGAACATGTTTGTTGCGTCTTTGTGCTGCAGATCTGAACACATGTGGGACGCTGCAGCCGTGTTTGAACGAAGGAACCTGCAGCAACACGGGACCAGACAAATACTACTGCTCCTGTCCTGACGGCTTCTCCGGGGTCAACTGTCAGAGAGGTGAGAGGAGCCGGGTCCGAGGTTCAAGGCACCACGAAGAGTTTTCAACTCTTTGTGAAGTTTAATCAGAACTTCACTTTTACTTACAACAGGATTAAAATGAGGTGGGAAACACAGAATACTGATTACCTGGTCCTGATCACAGTCCTGCTCCCAGAGGATGAACCTTTTACATTTTAACCCTAACCTTTTAATGACCCCAGTTTGTCTCATAATAATAATAATAATAATGATAATAATAATTCTGCTGATAATAATAATAATAATAATAATAATAATAATAATAGTAATGATAGTAATGATAGTAATGATAATAATAATACATGTTATTTTATATATAATATATTATTATAGTTTATTTATAGAGCACTTTTCATGGAACGCAAAGACACTTTACATAAGTAAAAACGATAACAACATAATATATAAAACATACAACATTAATCACACATATCTCAGTCAAATCTGAACACACAGATATCATAAACACACTGCCAGTTACCACTAAATCCAGTTAAATTTAAGTCCGATACAGTGTACATATTTTTATATTTTCCAATATTTAAAAAAAAAAACGTCTTGATGTTTGCAATACTTGCTTTTATTATTAATTTAATTTTCTCTTACTGTGTTTATGATATACACCAAAGCAAATTCCCTCCATGTGAAAACCTACTTGGCAATAAACCGGATTCTGATTCTAGAAATGATAGAAAAGAAAAGCTCATTTATAACTTCAGTTCTTGCCTCATGATCATCATGTCTAGACATTTTCTTTACTGTCAAAAGTAATCCAGGTGATTTTTGTCTGTTTCCATGGTTACAGTGTAAACAGAAACCACACTTTTCATGGTATAATGAAATATAGACTCAAAATATATACAAAGATATCAAAAACCCAAACCATTTTAAATTGCACAAAACTTATTCTTTCATAAAAATTATGATAGTGCATGTTTATTAAAACTTTAGTTATCCTGGAAATACCAATATATGGCATACGTAGTTAACACATAGTAGTGACTGTGAGTGTAGAGCTGCAACGATTAATTGATTAGTTGTCAACTATTAAATTAATCCCCAACTATTTTAACAGTCGATTAATCAGTTTGAGTAATTATTTAAGAAAAAAAAATTCTCTTTTACCACTGAGCCGACTGAAAACGTGTCCCCCTCTCCTGTTTCTGTCTGTCTCAGCGGACCATGCCTGTCTGTCCAACCCCTGTCTGAGTGGAGGAAGCTGTGTGGAAACCAGTCAGGGTTTTGAGTGTCGCTGTTCCCCCGGGTGGACCGGACCCTCCTGCTCCACCAGTAAGACCTACTGAAACCTTTTTATCTTTTATCAAATCCTCTTTGAGCCTCCACTGAAGCTTCATGAACCGGTGGACTTTCTGTCTTGTCTCAGATGTGGACGAGTGTCTGGTGAACCCCTGCAGTCATGGAGGAAGCTGTCAGGACCTGGTAAACGGTTTCAAGTGTACCTGTCCTCCTCAGTGGACCGGGAAGACCTGCCTCATCGGTCAGTGCTCCTTCGGCTCTCCTTGAGACTTTTTAAAATGTTGTGGTGTGAGGCTCTTTAGGAAACTGTATTTAACTGATGATTCATCTCTTCCATTGTGGAGATTTCATGAACAAATAGATCTCATCAGCTTCCTTGGGCATTTTCAGTCCGGAGCTCCATCCTTCACCTCCTCTCACTGGCACTCCTGAGGTTTCTTACCTAATCACCAGGATGATCCCGGAGGGAATGGTTGTGGTTTGGAGGCTTAGCGCCCCGGATCACCTCACCGCAGCGCTAATTCTCTGCCGACCACCAGCCGGCAGCCGCATTATCCTCAACCTTTAACTGTGGCTAGTTTGGTCTGTCGGCCCTCGTTTTGGAGTCTGTTTTTCACTGCTGAATGATTTTAGATGCATCGTTCCTCCTGCTGACACTGAAGGCCAGACTCAGAATAGCAACTGAGGCCTCCAAATTAACCCATTAACACTGTTTACATTTCATTATTCCAGTGACTCAGGAATGCTATTTGTTCCATATGTTGTCCAGGTGCTGCTCCTCCCGACCTTTGACATCCGTGTCCTCGGTTGTTCATTGACTTGTTAAATGATGAAAGCTAACGAAGCGTCATTTAAAGCGAGATTAAAAGTAACTTTCCCTGAAAAGGAGCCACTGTGACCTCAAGTGGCATTTACAGGATAGGTCAAGTGTTAAAAAAACTCCTGCTTTCTCTCTCTAATCTGTTTATTCTGTTGTTTATTGTTGTTCGTTTCAGATGCCAACGAGTGTGACGACAACCCCTGCGTCAACGCCAACTCCTGCCGAAATCTGATCGGAGGATACTTCTGCGAGTGCGTCCCAGGTTGGACGGGCCAGAACTGTGACACCAGTGAGTAAGACGCTCTCCAACGACACAGTGATAATCAGACTGTGTAATGAGGAGGAGATGGGACGAGGCACAACTTTCAACCTTTCCATTCAAATTTAACTGCAGAAAATGCGTGTGAACACTGAAAGCTAAAATAACTAGTCTTTATTTGTATAGACACAAAAGGCTTTTGTTTTGAAACTCAGTTTGGGGATGGGAGGTTGCTCAAAAGAAAATTCTCAGATGTGTTACTGGATAGTTTTTTCATTAGTCATTTGTGGTGTTTTCATAAGGTGGACAACTGACCCCTGCTTTGGTTTTGAAATCCTCCTAATTTTTAAAGTCTCAAGGTCGGCAAGTATGCCAATTTCAGAAATTGTAGTCGCTATTAGTCAGTTACACACGAAAACGTGGGAAAATAGGGTCCAGGTTGAAAAATACCAAAGTACATCAGCCTGAAAATGAGCTCTGAAATATAGAAAAGAAGTAGACAAGAGAGCAGCAGGTAGATTTATCTCCACGTAGAAGCCTCGTAACACCAAACCTCCAGGACAAACATCTTATCTTTTTCTGTTTTGTTTATGTTTTTATTAAAATCTCATGAGAAACTTGAATTGTTTCTGCAGATATCAACGACTGTCGAGGTCAGTGTCAGAACGGAGCGACATGCAAGGTGAGCTTCCTGTTTGGAGTTTGTTTTCAGACCTTTTTTCTTTCTGCAACACACACACTTTGTCTTCACCACAGCTATAAACAGCAAATGCTGAGCCATGCATATAGGGCAGAGACGTGACTGTGTGTGTGTCTGTGTGTGTGTGTCCATGACAACAGCAGATCAGATTTCTCCAAACTTTCTCATTTCCCAACAGAAGATAAACAGTGTGTCCTCGTTCTTTTCAAATGCTGATTGCTCTTTTTTTTCCTGCCATTCTTCTCCTCACAATGGTTTATTGTTTACTGAGGGGAGCCAGATTACATTACATTACATTACATCAGCAGCATTATCTGTCAGTGAACATGTTCAACGTACAACGCTCAGTTTGATTTACGGTATTTATGGTTCAGTGTCACAAAATCAGAAAGAAAAGCAATTCTAAACTGAAAACAGTTGTTTTTTTTCAGAGGGTGAAACAAAATCTAAAGTAATGAATTTAAAACTTTAATTTAATAAAAACAAAAGTAGAAGTAGTTTAACCTCTGTGAACATGTTGCTTAGTCTGGCAGAAAGCTAAGAGCTCACACATCAAAGTTACTGTTTTACGCTGAAAATATATAAAGACATTAAAGAGACGGATACATTTCAGTTATACCAGAACATACACACAATACAGAAGAACATTTTTAATGAACTCTGACACAGTTAGTGTGGCCGCCACAACTCCAAAATGGCTAATTAACTTGATGCTAACAGGATTTCTTAATATTATATTTCAATACACGGCTCAGACTTTGACAAATTTTGTTTATTAAATATTTAATGAATGCTACATCCTGTCCTGACAGTCGTCTCTTCTTCTTTTGTTTGATGTCGTCAAATGTTTGTTGTGTTGCAGCCTGTTAGCTACGTTAGCGCTATCACATGTATTCCAGTCTTACTGACCATCATGCTGCTATTTCTTTTAACATTTCAACATGTTCTTTTAAATATAATTGTATGATTATTGCATCATGGCCCTGGATGCACTGTATTTAGATAGATATTCTAATAAGTTTATAAATAGTAACGGAACGTTTCTCTCTCATTCAGGACCTGGTGAACGGTTATAAGTGTGAGTGCGCTCTGGGATTCGCCGGCGAACACTGCGAGAAAGACGTGGACGAGTGCGCCAGCGGGCCGTGCCTCAACGGTGGCCGTTGCCATGACGAAGTTAACGGCTTCCACTGCCTGTGTCCACGTGGTTTCTCTGGAAGTCGCTGTCAGGTGAGCTAGTCACTAAGATACGGTAAACAGAAACAGGAAGTGTACTCTTCCACAAACTGACCTCCTGGTTTAGACACAACACACTGACATAAATCAGTCCGATGATGAATCAATGAATCGTTTGTAAAGCTATGCTAACTTGCTAGCTAACATTGCTGAAGATTGTTTAAAGTTGGTTGAAGGAAATCTTCTGTCAAGCAGTTTTGGTTGAAGTTTCAGTGGTTTCACTTTTGTCGTTTTTAACAGTATTAACAGACCAAATTCAGACAAACATTTACCATTTATTTGTCAATCAGCTGGTGATAATTTTCCATCTGCTTTTGGTAAACAGCATCTAGAGGCTTTGCAGGTCAGGACATTTAATTTGAAATATACTGCACTGGAAACAACTTCCACCTGTTTAGTTAAGTGCTCATTAATTAAAACTTGTTTGCACAAACTTCCGATGGAGTATTAAGGATATTGTACTTAAAAAAAAAAAAGCTTTGCAGAACTAACCAGGAGAGGGGATTAATATTCTGAGAAAAGGAACCACATTGCTTCACTCTGCAGGGTTGGATCAACGTCATCACACGTCGTTAAACACTGCGGTAATGTGAGCCGCAGAGTGAAAAATATATTAATTATATTGGTTTTTATTTATGTTCATTAAAAGAACACAGATAGAACATGAAAGAAAACACGTGTATGTATCTTTCAGGACCTTCGCCTCATTCAGATGCCATCCTTACCATAATAACACTACTTTAGGCGCAACAAAATTCAGACCGTGGCTAAATTTGTGATTTAATTATATTCCAAATTTCTTCTAAATGTACCTCTTTAAACTTGGAATTTATTTTTGGAAGAAGTTTTTTTTCTCTGAATATTAACCCCCTCCTCACGGCTCTGTAATTATTATTTTTACCTACAATGACAGTGGTAGCATCCAACCATACATCCACTAAAATACACAAATCAGTCAACACAAATCATTAGAATCCATCAGGACTAGTTTTTGCCTGTTTAGATGTTAGTTTCTGCTGTGGCCTGATTTAAATCCTCTGTGTATCCTCTTCCTTCTCTACATTGTTCCTCTTTTATGTTGTTCAGCTGGTCATCCTCCTCTTCACCTCCTTTTTGTATTATTTTCTGAGATAATCGCTGCAACTTTACACCACGTCTTTGTCTGGCTGTTTAAAAGAGTCAAAACACCAGCATCTGACCCACATTTAATCTTCCTGACACAGTTTACTGGACTGATAAATACTGCTTTTAATTAAGACATATAAATAAGAAGTGACATAACTGTAGCTTAGCGATTGACAAAATTATTATTATTAACATTTGAAATCAGTTGACTTGTACCCTGACATCCTCTCAAAGCTCTGTTGGCGATCTGTAGGTGGTTACCATGGTGATGTGTATTGTACAGGTGTCATAGAAACAGTAAAATGCTGAGTGTCATTTTTCACAGTTGGAAGCCGAATTGTTCTCTCTGTCCACAGTTGGATATCGATTACTGCCTCCACAGTCCGTGTCAGAATGGCGGCCAGTGTTTCAACGTGGCGGCCGACTACATCTGTAAATGTCCCGAAGACTTTGAGGGCAAGAACTGCTCGCGCCTGAAGGACCACTGCCGCACAACGCCCTGCAAAGGTTCATGTTCACGCCATGTTCACTTGTTAGTCCTGTTTGACTGCTCACCAGTGGTGAAAAGTAACTAAACACATGTGCTTAAGTACAATTCTGAGTCACTTGAGTATTTCCATACTCTGCTACTTTATACTTCTAATCCACTACATTTATTTGATAGCTTTAGTAACTTTGCAGATTAAGATTATTAATACAAAATATAACTAACAAGTACATTATTATGACGTATTATTATTGGTTAAGATAAAACTTGATTGATCTTGAGGGGTGAAATCACAACCTATCCAGCACTATATAAAGTAATTAAAAATAGCTTTAACAGCTGCAACATTAAAGCGATGAAAACATTAATGCGTCAGTAATTATAATCCAATAATATACTATAATATATTCTGAAATGGGCCATTCTGCATAATGAGAACTTTTACTTTTGGTACTTTAAGTATATTTTAATTTTATATATTTTGTTTATACTTTTGTGGTTTTACTTGAGTATTGAGTATTTCTACACTGTGGTGGTATTACTACTAAGATCTGAGTACTTCTTCCACCTCCGCTGCTCACACAGTACATTTACAAAACACTTTTTAATCTGTGATTTATGGGTCCCAAGTTTCCTGTAACTTCCTAGAAAGAAACTGAAATGTAACTGTGAATCTATAGGAAGGTTCTTGAAAAGGAATTTTATCATTTGGTACTAATTGCATTAATTAATTCCAATTATTCTTGAGCATAACTTGGATGTTTCCTATAATAAAATTAATAATGATGGATCTGACCAGCTGACCTGCAACCAGCAGAGACTCCAGTAAGTCACTGGTCACAGCCAAGAAATAGTCTGCTGCATAACCCCCAGTATAATGACAAATTCAAATGTACAGACCATAGAGACTGTGACTGTAGTCCTGTATGGTGGATTTAAAACTTTTAAGGCATTTCATCCCAAAAAAACCTGAAAAGTTGAAGCACTGTTCCCTCCTACATGTTGCTGCGTCAGAGAGCTAAAAGACTCAAGCTAACGTCACTTTCAGGCTAATTGTTGCTTCCTGTCTTAAAATAAAGTAAAAACACAGATGTTTTTCGTTGCACTGAGCACGAAGGCAAACACAAAATACAGAGAAAAGTTTTTAAAGTTTTTAAAGAAATAATATATAATGTGTTCAGGATAGGTGGATCTTGGCTAAGAAAGTATATAAACACAGTTCCTTCTCTCCTCCAGTGATTGACAGCTGCACAGTAGCGGTGGCGTCCAATAGCACGCCGGGCGGGGTGCGTTTGATTTCGTCCAACGTGTGCGGCCCCCACGGGCGGTGTCGGAGTCATGCCGGTGGGCAGTTCAGCTGCGAGTGTGATGAGGGATTCACCGGGACATACTGCCACGAGAGTGAGTACATCAATAAATATTATGTATTGTTTTGTGTTTTTGTTTCATTACAGTGTGTAACATTTCGGGGATCTATTGGCAGAAATGGAATATAATATTCATAACTGTGTTTTCATTAGTGTATAATCACCTGAAACTAAGAATCATTGTGTTTTCGTTAGCTTAGAATGAGCCCTTCATATCTATGTAAGGAGCAGGTCCTCTTCACAGAGTTTGCCATGTTGCTCTGCCATGTTTCTACAGTAGCCCAGAACGGACAAATCAAACGCTGGCTCTAGAGAGGGCCTTTTACATTTTTACATTACCTGAAAGCTACAGTAGTTTTCCTACACGCTTGTGAAATAGTGGTGACGTGAGCCACAGTGCTAAACCGTGGTACCGCCAGCTGCCGTCTGACTTCCGTTACTCCTAAAGTAGTGTTATTATGGTGAGGATGGCCTCTGAGTGAGGCGAACAGCGTTACCATGGTTTTGCACTCAGCGGCTCACGTTACTGCAGTCTTGGAAAGGGAGGAGTGAGCAGAGGGGTACTCAGTTGGTTGCAATCTGCAACCACACCACTAGATGCTGCCAAATCCTACACACTGTACCTTTAAATGTGTTTTCCAATAATACTCTATTCTTTATTATCTTGTTTTTTCCACTCAGAGCTTTACTTTAACTCTAAAAACTAAATTGATAATAAAAATGTAATAACATCATCTTCCTTTTCTGTGTGTCAGATATAAATGACTGTGAGAACGCCCCCTGTCTGAATGGAGGAACCTGTATTGATAAAGTCAGTCAGTATCAGTGTATCTGTGCTGACGGCTGGGACGGACCTACCTGCCAGAACAGTGAGTAGTCCTCCTTTTTTCCTCCCTCTTCATCCTCAGCTGCAGCAGATACTGTAGAGACCGTGCGGAGCGGAAATGTTGGATGTGTTCTGATGTTTCGTTTTTTTTGTCATGCAGACATCGATGACTGCAGCTCTGATCCCTGTCAGAACCGCGGCGTCTGTCGAGATCTTGTCAACGATTTCTACTGTGAGTGTAACAACGGCTGGAAAGGGAAGACCTGCCACTCAAGTGAGTATATGTGTGTGTTTGTGGCCACTATCACTTTGTCTACTTGAGTACCTCCATTTCATGTAACTTTATACTTCTACACCACTACATCTCAGAGGTAAATATTGTACTTTTTTTACTCCACTACATTTATCTGACAGCGTTAGTTACTTTACAGATTACAGTTTTTCAGCCCCTTCCTGTCCAGTGAAAACCACCAAATGCTCACAGGACAGTGACGCTGCAAACATATGATGATCTTATACAATATGTATTGCTGTAGATTAAAGTAGCCAACAGTATATAAAGGAGATAAAATTAGCACAACCTTAAACATCTACAGCAGTAAAATGCAACATACACATTAATGCAGCAGTAATATTAATCCAGAAACATCAGATGTAATAGTAAAACACTGACAGGGAACATTTTACTGCACAATGAGTACCTTTTATTTTTCACACTTTAAGTACATTTAGCTGATAATACTTACACACTTGATAATACTTAGACAATGCAGGACTTTGACTTGAAGGGGAGTATTTTCACAGTGTGATATTAGTACTTTTACTGAAGTAAAGGATCTGAATACTTCCTCCAGTGTCATTTGGACTGGTGGACAGGAGGAGCTGGGGAGTCCTAATGACCACAGCAGTTACAGAACCATACAATTGTTGTGTGAATGTGTGCGTTGATGTTGATGCAGATGTTGATTTCATTTTCTGACTCTGACTTCTGAAGTCTGTTTTTATTTCCAGGAGATAGTCAGTGTGACGAGGCCACCTGTAACAACGGAGGAACCTGCTACGACGAAGGAGACGCCTTCAAGTGTCTGTGTGCTGCTGGCTGGGAAGGCGCCACCTGTAACATCGGTCAGCATGACGCCATGTTCTTTGATTTTTTTTAAAAAAGTGTCTTCATGTTTCAGTGAAAACAGCTAACAGTTGCGTTTGTGTCTCCAGCGGAGAACAGCAGCTGCCTGCCGAGTCCCTGTGAGAACGGAGGAACCTGCGTGGTGGACGGAGACTCTTTCAGCTGCGTCTGTAAGGAGGGCTGGGAAGGCACCACCTGCAGCCACAGTGAGTTACTGCACAACACTCACCTCAGCAAACATTAATCGTCAACTACAGTTCAGTCTGCAACTTTTCATTTGTGTGATTTGTTGTGACATTTTTCAACTCTTCTCCCTGGTTACTGCATTATTCCATTTCTTCAGCATTATGCGCTAAATGTAACCTAGATTTTTGTCAAACAGAACAGTGTGTTAATGTGCTAATAATGTTAGCATGCATGTTCAAATCATTACTGTATGCATGTTAATTACATTTAGCATGTAACTTGCCAATTTTGTGACACATACACATAAAAAACAAAAACAGAAATGAAGAAAATACACAATGACTCTTGTTAGCATGTTGGCTGCATGCTCGCTAACGTGCTTCAATTAAGTATGGCATGTTAATGTGCTATCATTTAGCATGTTAAGATGAGACACAACTTTATTCATGCAAAGAAAAACATTGTGCCCAAGATGCCTGATATACATATTGAAATATGTACATATAGACTTTGTATAAATATACTATATAGCCATATAGAGTAAAAATATAGAAACTGTATATACACTAGATCTGAGGCTGATGGGAACTCAGTCATTAGTTTCTGGTGTTGTTGAAAACACCAAATGTGTAGCTCTAAGTAAAGGATCCATCCTCCGGTTACCATGAATGTCTGTTTCTAAACTTTAATTGCAATCTGTCCAATAGTTGTTGAGAAAAAGTGTTGCCCTGTCCGAGCTACACTGCTAGTGTGACTAAAGATATTTGACATACAGCCCAGAGTCTGACTGAAGAGATTTAGACCTGTATGAAGTGACGAACACGGTGAGTGAAGTCTAACACAACATTTTCTTTCTTTATTTTCCAGATGCTAACGACTGCAGTCCTCATCCCTGGTGAGTTCATCGCACGCACGCACGCTCAATGATGCACATATAACATATAGATAAAAACTAAAATCACAGTGTTAGCAGTATTTTTTTGCCGTGATTGAGCAAAAATTCCTTAACATAAATTACTAACATACTATACTATGACTTTTTTAGTTTTTCGACATACTATACTATTCAAATACACACATACACAACATACTATACTATGACATTTTATGGCATATTATACCATGACTTTTTTACGAGATACTATATTATGCCTTTTCTATATATCATATACTATGACGTTTTCTTATAAAAATGGCATAAAAAGTAATATTATTGTATGTTATAAAAATTGTATGACATACTATACTTGACTTTTTCATGACATTTTTTACGACATACTATACTATGACTTTTTTTATTTTTTCAACATACTATACTATGACTTTTTTTATTTTTTCAACATACTATACTATGATTTTTATTTTTATTTTCAACATACATACTATGACTTTTTTTTTCGAAATACTATACTATGACTTTTTTTTTTTTTTTTTACATGCTTTACTATGACTTTTTAATGCGATTTAATGGCATACTATTATTTCACACAGTGTTATACTGTAGATCTCAACAGTCATCTCTGTCCTCCTGTAGTTACAACAGTGGGACCTGTGTCGATGGAGACAACTGGTATCGATGTGAATGTGCTCCGGGATTCGCCGGCCCAGACTGCAGAATCAGTGAGTGTTGACCTTTAACCTTCTCTCCATATACCCCTCCACTCCTCTGCCGACCTTCATTATCTCCAGTGTAGTTCTTCATCTGCACCTCTCTCATTTCCTGCCTCTCGTCTTATTTTAGATCCGTATCTTTCTGCCTCATTGTGTCTCTGATTTGGTTGTTGAACCACACAGTCTCACATCCCTAACAGAGTCAGATGTTTCAGATGGATATCAGTTTCTTAGGTCCAGGACATGTTTAGCGTAGCTTAGCACAAAGACTGGAAGCAGGGGGAAACTGCTAGCCTCGTTCCATCAAAAGAAAAAAAGTACTCCAAAGTACCAACTACTGCAGCTATACGATACCTCAGTTACGTAGCCAATAATATAATACTTTATTTTATAGAATTTTTTATTTATTTTTAATAATTAATAAAGACATATTTCCATATTTCAAGCAAAATTGCAGAAAATTCTCTGCTTTCAGCTTCTTCAGTGTGAGGATTTGATGCTTTTCAGTTTCATCATTTTTAAACTGAATCGCTTTTTTTAAACGTTTTCTGACATTTTATATTTCAAAAGATCGACAGCTCAATCAATAATAAAACTAGTCAGTTGCATTTTTTTCTCTGCTGCAGTTTTGTTGGATTTTCTTCTGCAGGGATTTTTCTCTCTAACAGCTATGTGAAAACAGTTCTTAGCCTCTCTCTGTTACTGAAGACCGAGAAATGTAATTAACATTTCAGTGGACAAAAATAATAACTGTCGCTCATGTCTTTTCAGACATCAATGAGTGCCAGTCGTCGCCCTGCTCCTTCGGCTCCACCTGTGTGGATGAAATCAATGCTTTTCGCTGCATTTGTCCACCAGGAAGAACCGGCCCCCGCTGCCAAGAAGGTAAAACCTGAGACATGATCTTCACTTCACCTGCAGAGTGCTGACAGTTTACCATGATAAGCAAAAACCCACCGTCCATTTAACAATCACTGACAGTTATTACGTCACTTTAATAGAAAATAATCAATAAACGAATAAGCGACAAAATAATCTAATAATACCACCAACATCAAAATGCAGATTTGCAAAATCAAATCACCCCAGATGAATAATGAATCGTAAAGCAAATGTAATCTCCTTTACCGTGAGCTGAAGATTCCCTCCTCTGGACGGAGACGTGTTGATCAGTCAGAGTTGAGTGCTGACGGTTCTGCTGGTGGTTTTGTGCTGCAGCGTCGGGGAGGCCCTGTGTGGTCGGAGGGCTGGTGGCTCTGGATGGAAGCAGATGGGACGAAGACTGCAACAGCTGCCACTGTCAGAACGGGAGGATCGTCTGCACGAAGGTAGAACTGAGGCTTCATGTTTGCAGATGACATCTATGTTTATGATCAATGAAACTACTGTTTACACAGTTCTTCTTCATCCCACAAGGCTTTCCTTAAACAAGAAAGATTAAGCTAACGGGGTCACAGAGCTCCACTTGTTTCTCATTCAATCTTTACTGGAAATTAATGAAACTCAGCAAAATGTTGTGATGGTTTTTTTGAATATAGATATTTTAGTACTCAATTATACGCTAAATTAATTGTTGGAAGATTTTTTTCGCAGTGTAGCAACGTTTTTCAAAAGCATGACGTCAAAATGTAGAAAACATAAATTCATTCATGATTTTGAAAAAGACAACAAAGAGTCAAAGCATCCGTTGCTGCTGTCAGCGGTCTTGCATTTACACAAGTTTTGTTTTAACTACTTCAACACAATTATATAGTGTGAAGAACTAACAGGCTGTGTCTGAAGGTAGTAGTAATGTTAGCTGAATCATACATCAGTGGGCGTTATATTGAACTGGCTGTAAAAATACTCTAAAAGTGAAAGTACAACAGTAGTCAAATGTACTTAAAATATCAAACGTCCTCATTAGGCTCGACTGGTAGAGGCGGAGCTAGTTACCATTTTACACACTGTTCTGTTGTCTGTTTTTAACATACAATGTATTTATTGTATGTTAGGCAGAGTGCCGGAGCCCCACCCACTGGGCCCCGCCCACAGCCAGGTGTCACTACGAGAGCAGCTGCGCCAACGTCACCTTCACCTTCAACAAGGACGTCATGCAACTGGTCAGTTTGGTTTCCTGCTTCCACCTTCACCTCACATTCTCTCTGTCCAACTTGTACGCTTTGTCCACACGGAACGTCAGGAGTGCGTGGCGGCTGCCTCGCTGAACAGCTGCGTGATTCATGCGTCGGGTGTTCACACCTGCTGCGTTTCTGCTGCATTTCTGCTGCTGCTGCCAGCCCTTTCTTTCTACATAGAGTTTGCCTTTCATATTGGCCATTTAATTTCATTATAAATGTCATTTATATTTATTTTAGACGGAGAAAGGTTAAGAAACGTGTGGTAATTTGTAAATAATAGTAATAAACCCCGTACTATATTCATTCATGGAGTTGTGTAAGTCACTGCATGTTCTACAACACTGTCCTTCACATATTCCAGAATAAAAGCCTTGTGTTAACAAATGAAGGAATTCTGTCCACAGCAAAAATGCTTGAGGGCTTTTATTTTGAAATGCAGGAAGTGTTGATTTAAAAAATAAATCTTTATTTTTTTTCATGTCTGTGACATATTCTACAGATATAGACATGGAAAGTGAAGTAATGTTGCTGAATTGATGTCAATATACAGTCAAAAGATCACCTTCACTGTCTGTGACATATTCTACAGATGTCTAGACATCAAAACTGTAGTAATGTAGCTGGTATCATGTCAATATACTGTCAAAATATCACTTTCACTGCCTGTTGCCGCTATGAGCCGTGCCCGGCTCGTGTTAAAAATGGGCGAGACCTCGAATCTCTAAAAGAGACGCAGCTGATACGCAGGTTGCGTGGCTGCTCGAACCTGTTAAGATGGACGCCAAAATAAAAAACAACAGGTAACGCAGCCGCCATGCGCTCCTGACGTTCCTAGTGTGGACAGGCCTTTAATGTCCTGTATTTAGGTCCTGCAAGTATCTGAGTATTTTCGCAGTGTGGTATTAGTACTTTTACTTTAATAAAGGCTCTGAATACTTCATCCACCACTGGCAGTTACTATCACACAGAATATTTGTTACCCCCATGCTGTTGTAGTTGCTGATGTTGTTCCTCTGGTGTGGTGTTACAGGGTGTGACAGTGGACCAGGTTTGTCGTGAGCTCAGGAGCCTCTACGTCGTCAAGAATCTGTCCTCCGACTCGTCCATCTCCATGACCTGCGAGCCGTCGCTCAGCACCAACAAGGAGATCCACGTAGCCATCGTGAGTAACGTCTGGTCTGAAAATCAATCATTTTTAGTTGTTCAAGAACAACACTCTGTGGTCCTGTGTAATGACTATACAGCCGTCATCAGCTGATATGATCTGGTTATGGTTTCCTCTCATTTCCAGTAGATCACATTAACATTTACCAAAAGTCTAGAATTATAAAATGGAAAAGGAGCAGGGATTTGGAGATAAGAGCATCAACACTGTCGCTACTGCAGCCAGAAAAATAAAATGCATCCAGTAGGCCAGACGATTCTTCCTGGGAATGGAAAAGCTTTCATGACTTATTGTGTTGCATGAATCAGTGATTAGAGGGCACCAACATCAGCATTTATTTAGACTGAAATGTCACAGATAAACAGACCATAATGGGTTTTTTCTGTTGAATATTTCAGTCGACAGAGGACCAGAGGAGAGGTCTGACCTTTGTCAAGGAAATAACAGACAGAATCATGGATTTGGTCAGCAAGAGGAGCGCCAACAGCACCATCATCAGCGCCATCGCCGAGGTTCGGATCCAGAGACGACAGAGCAACCCCAACGGTGAGCCACTAAATGGAAAGAACATCGACGCTTTACAACACTCTTATGTACTTGAGCGTGAAACTTCATTCTTGACTTTGGGAATTGTAGTTTGACAAAATATCAAAACAAAAAGGAGCACTTAGTGGCTTTTTTTGACGCCAAAGACTATTCTTGAACAGTTTCAATCTCATCCCATGTACCAAAGTTCCACACTTAAGCCTTGTGATACCTATTTACTGAGCCAGCTCCATCTGCTAAGACCATGGGATGTGGTTGATAGACCCAAAATCTTGGAATTGGACTTTGAGTTAAGAGATGAAACAGATATCCATCTTCATATGTGGCGTTGGCTAAAGCAGCAAACAAATTCCCAAAATGTTAAACTGTTCCTTTAGGGGCCGTACACATGCCGCATCTAAAATGCGTGGAAAACGCCAGCTGTGCCGCTTTTTTTTCTTTCCAAGGTGCTATGGAGGTTGCGCTCCTGTCACACTCGCCATTACTAAGCAACCAAAACCTGCATGCTGCAATGATGAAATTGTGGTAATTTAGCAGGACGCCAAAGATAAATGGAGAGAGAGAGAGAGAGAGAGAGAGAGAGAGAGAGAGAGAGAGAGAGAGAGAGAGAGAGAGAGAGAGAGAGAGAGACAGAGAGACAGAGAGAGACAGATATTTATGGAAGAAAGAAAAGATATCTACCGGCTGCGATTGTTTTTTCCTCGTCATATGACATGCAGTGGCACGCTGGATTTGAGCGGGCAAAAGACGCGGCATGTGTAAGGCCCCTTACATTTACTCTTTTGTCCAAAGCGACGTACAGATTTTTTTAGTTGAGTTTTTAATCAAGTGTGAGTTGTTAACTGACCTCCGTTTTTCTGTCCGTCCAGCAGACTACCTCGTGCCCCTGCTGGTTTCCGCGGTGATCTTTGTCTGGGCGTTGGCGGTCGCCTTGATGTTGCTGTGGTGCGTGAGGAGGCGGAGGAAGCAGAGCTCCCACACGGGGGTCAGCACGCAGGCAGCGTTGGCGTCGGCGTCTTTGG
Organism: Sebastiscus albofasciatus; assembly: GCA_916701655.1. Taxonomy (NCBI): domain Eukaryota; kingdom Metazoa; phylum Chordata; class Actinopteri; order Perciformes; family Sebastidae; genus Sebastiscus; species Sebastiscus albofasciatus. The sequence continues at coordinate 36,831 of CAKAOI010018166.1, forward strand.
CACCAGCAACCGAGGACAACAACGCCCTCCACAACAGCGTCAGCACCGCCCGCGAGCAGCTCAACCACATCAAGAACCCCATCGAGAAAAACGCACCGAACCATCAACACCACCAACTACTCCTCCATCACCACCTCTGCGAGGACAAGAACTCCGTCAACGCCAAGATCAGGAAGTCGGACACTGGGAGCCAATCAGAGGAGGATGAGATGGATAAGAGGCTGCAGAAGGCGAGGTTCCCCCGAGCACCGCCGGTGTACTCGCTGGTAGACTGGGAGGAACGACCCCCCCACCATACTACAGGCAAACCCCCACACTGGACTAGCAAACAGGACAACAGGCAACTGCAGTCACAGAGTGTGAACAGGATGGAGTATATTGTATAACCAACGGGGCTCAGAATGACTGGATGTCCACAGATCAGATCAGAACCCTCCCACCGCCCACTCCGCCCCCGGTGGTGGACTTTTTTTATTTGTCTTTTTTATGTCGTTCTTCTTTTGATCAGGACTGAATTTCCAGATGGATTTTTTGTTTAATTTATGATTTATGGTCTGAACGGTCCACTGCGGTTGGCTGGATCTCCGAGTTTGTGGACGCCTTCGTTAAGGACAGAATTTGGACGTGCCGGAACGTTCCTAAAAGACTTGCGTGCACGATTAGCATCTTTGATTAAAGAATGAGTTTTGTTTTTGAATGTGCTGTTGCCTTGTTGCACCACAGCACCTGACCAATTTGGGAAAAAAAAAAATATTTATTTTGTTTTTTTTGGGGGGGATATTTGAGTCAATATGAAGAATCGTCCATGTAGAATGTTTCTGTATAGATGTGTAAATATTTTTTAATTAATCATTGTGTATATTTGATTTATTAAGTTAATCGTCAAGAGCCTTAAGATATTCCTTTTTTTAATTTATGAGTATTGTTTCGAGTCGAGGCTTTGTAAGCTCATGACTTCTTGATGAAAATATTTTTTTTTTGATATTTTTAACGCCAAAAGTGTTCTTGAAAGAATAGTTTATTTTTAGCCTTTTGGATTTGGGCATTTTTTGTGCCTCAACTAAATGTTTTGTACATTGTTTTGTTGGTAAGTTTACCAGGATGTTCTGTTGTAAGTACTCAACGTGTAAATGGAGAGGGAGCGGGATGAATGATTGGTGGTTACAGAGACAGATTTTGCTGCTGCAGAGTCTTTTTATACAAACCAACATGGTGGCAGATATATTGCTTTTGCTACTGAAAAGAAATTCTTCAAGGGACGCAACTTTTTTTTTTTTATTAATTTGTACATTTTGTACTGTGTAAAAAAAGAGTTGAGAACAGGCTTTCGATCCTGTTTCCATGTTTGTAACAATCTGAAAGATCAAACCTTCGTAATGAAAGGAGCCATGTGGAGTTTTCTTGTAAAGTTTACATTCAGTGTTACTCATCGTGTGAAAACTAACAAAAGATCTGAAACTCCACAGGGATCCTTTTAGGAAGAACTTGAAGAGAGTTCAACAATAACTTTGTTACATGTTACCTGTTGTTGATTGGAGGATGAAGAAAGGCTGTGAAACCATGTTTGATTCCAGTCGTCAGCCCCTTTAGTTTATGATGGAAGAATAAATAAAACATGTTTTTCTCGTACATTTCACTTTAGTGGTTTTTGGACCTTGACAAATAAAATTCTTTGTGTTTGTTACTGGCAACAGTGAATTGTTATTTTTTTGGAGAAATATATTTCCTAAATATGTGGTCTTAAGAAATATTTTCTTCTTCCATCTCCAGTTGATTCTGCCAGTTTGATAGAAACTATTCACATGCCATTCCTGAAGTCCACTCTTAGTCACAGAACGTTCAGCCCTTTACTACAGTGGCCCTTAGAGGTCAATGGATTGCAAATTAAGGAAACATCTTCACCAACTACACACAAATACAACATACTATACTATGGCATTTTATGGCATATTATATACTATTTTACGAGATACTATATCATACCTTTTTTATATATAGTATCATATACTATGACTTTTTCTTATACAATTTTATAACATACAATACTCTGACTTTTTATACTCCTTTCGACATATTATATGATGACTTTTTTGATATACTATACTATGACTTTTTTTTTGACATGCTATACCATCACTTATTTTTTACTTTTTTTTTCAATTTACTATACTGTGACTTTTTAAAAAAATGTTCAACATACTATAGTATGACTTTTTTGTAACATTTTTATGAAATAACACACTTTGAGTTTTTGGCAACATGCTATACTATGACTTTTTTTCATACAATTTTTCGACATGCAATACTATAACTTTTTTTTTTACTTTTTTTATCGACATAGTATAGTATTTTCAAAAAAGTAAAAAAAAAAAAGTCTAGTATATAAATACACTCACCAGCCACTTTATTAGGTACAAGGCGTACCTAATAAAGTGGCCGGTGCTAGTACCGGGTGGTCTTCTGCTGCTGTAGCTCATCTGCTTCAAGGTTGGACGTGTTGTGCGTTCAGAGATGGTATTCTGCATACCTTGGTTGTAACGAGTGGTTATTTGAGTTACTGTTGCCTTTCTATCATCTCCAACCACTCTGCCCATTCTCCTCTGACCTCTGACATCAACAAGGCATTTCCGTCCACACAACTGCCGCTCACTGGATATTTTCTCTTTTTCGGACCGTTCTCTGTAAACCCTAGAGATGGTTGTGCGTGAAAATCCCAGTAGATCAGCAGTTTTTGAAATACTCAGACCAGCCCGTCTGACTTCAGCAAGTCGTCTTCACCACGTCTAGATGCCTAAATGTATTGAGTTACTGCCATGTGATTGGCTGATTAGCTATTTGTGTTAACAAGCAATTGAACAGGTGTGCCTAATATAGTGGCCGGTGAGTGTATATTACAGTATATACTATGACTTTTTTCGACATACTATGCTGTGACTTTTTTTTAATTTTTTTATCGACAAAGTATAGTATGTCTGATGACACATCATGGTCAATTTATGATTTATTACAGTAAATATATTACATACTGGTCCTTTAAATTGGTTTTCAAGTGTTCTGATTCAATGAGAATATTTGATAGTAGACTAAGATTTGATCAAATTCTATCTGCCCCAACTTTTTATCTTATTAAATTCTGCCCGATCCAATACATAAAAACATATTTTACTGTAATACTGTACCAATACATGCTTATGTCTGTATACTGTCAGCTAGTGATAGTACTGAGCTCATTCTATGAAGTCTAGACATTCACTATTGAAAAGCAGAGTCTTCATCTCCATCCTATCCATAATTTCATTCATGTGTTTGGTTGATGTTTGTTGCTCTTTTGACCCAGACAGACATCTCGCCTCATACAGGCGTTTATCAGAGACGGAGAACAGAAGTCATTTGTCTCTGTTTGTCCAGCCATCCTCTGATCTTCATCTCTATCACACACTGTCCTCTGCAGACATGCGAGAGCGTTTATAAAAGATCTGTGCACAGCACAACTGACCATCCCTCACAGATAAACAACAAGGGACATTTTGAATAATTGCTTTTCCTGCAGGAATTTCTGCCCCGATACCCAGACTTTGATCCTAACAAACAGAGCTCGGGGAACCACAACCCCGCTCCTCCAAACTGCTCCAGTGTGGTCGGTTCAGAGAGGAAGGCCGTGTTTATTTGCATTCTTCTGAAGTTATGCAAACTTTGTGATTTTCAAACAGAGGCTGAGGGGAATCCAAATCAGATGCTGATAAGCAAAGAAAGTCGCCGTCAGTGAATAAGAGAGGGGTTTTATGTGGCCGATCATTTGGATTGTTTTGTGGCCGCTGTGTGTTTTCATGCTCTGAGTTACTACAAGATGCCAATCTTCCCTCCCCCCCCTCCTCTCGCTCTGCCATTATGGTCCACACCACAACTTCCACTCTTAGACTCCGTCTCTTTCTGTCTACGTTTCTTTGACAAAGAAAATCTATTTCAAAGGACAATACTTTTACATGTTTTACTTTATTGACATATTTAAATTACTGAATATACAATTTTTTTGCATGTTTTAGCCAACTTCAAATTATAATTCTACAATTTTGTCAGAGTTGTTAGATTTTAAATGTGTTTTTCTTTTGTCAGGGCAACCGCTGGATTCACGTCATTTAACGGGCAAACTCAAAACATGTTCCAGATAGATAATCCATCACAGTAAGCATTTAATTGGTTGAATTATAATAGAGCAGAGAATGAGGGTTAACCTGAGTGTGCATTGAATCCCAGCACAAGGATAATGTCCTTTCAAAAAGGGCCAGTGTGTGACAATTAGGGGGATCTATTGGCAGAAATGGAACATAATATTAATGAGTATGTTTTCTTTAGTGTTTAATCACCTGATTATAAGAATCGTGTTTTTGTTACCTTAGAATGAGCCGTTTATATCAGCGTTAATTTTGGCACCGATTTTAGAATTAGTCTTAAAACAAAAATGCTTATTAGTTTTAGTCACATTTTTCCTTCATAGTTTTAATCAACGACAACTCAAAATGTTTTAGTTCAGTTTTCGTCACCGAAAAGTCATTTGATTTTAGTTTAAATGTTTTCTCTCAGTTTTGTCAGCTATTTTTTTTTAATTTAATTTTAGTCCTGTTTATCAGATTATATTGAACATATTTGATCTATTATCAGTTATATACATAAAATTTGATCTTATTATCTGACGAATCTCATTTTGTTTTTAAGCAATTTTAAGCCAAGCCATGACATTTTGTTTATTCATTTATTATTTATTAAAACTAATCCAGTAGTTTTGCTTCCTGAACTTAACTAGTTTTGTTGCATTTTGGTTTTGTTTTGTTTCAATATCGTGGTCATTTTAAGCCATGTTTTTTTTTTTTTTTTTTACTGAACCTAAACTAAGTAGTTTTGTTGTGTTTTCGTCTTGTTTCCATTCACAACGTTAATCACATGTTTAAAACAGTTTAAAACTGCGACCGTAGACCAGGAGAAAATGGTTTCCCTCAAAACGTATTTTGGTTATGCCGTTTAGTTGTATGGGAACGTCATTTTGTGTGAGATTTGGTTGCATTCATGAGCTACAGCTGATATTCTGCTGTTGGTGATATTTGTAATTTTAACTGGCAAAAACGCAACATCAACCTGTGACCTGAATATTCTGTACACTGCAGTCTATTTACTGTACATTCTTCTTTGATAACAATAAAGCAACAAGAGCTAAATGATTAAATTAAAGATTGATTAGCCTTAGAGCTTCATAGCAAACTTGGGTATTTTAGCAACCTCAAAAGTTATGGAATAAAGTGTTTTGTTTTTATCTATGGTTTTATTTTATGGTTGTTTTGGTAATCAGCTTTGGGAGCGCTGTGATTTACAGTACATGTTATTTTGAACTTTGAACTGGATCCAAAACAGAATTGGCTATCAGAACCAAACCCTATTCATTAAACCCCAAATTATGAACGTGTTTGTCAGATAAACAGCATGTGGAGAGTTTAGCTGATCTTACAGGCTTACCAGTAGCAGAGGAAAGGTCAGAGGTCACCAAAATCCATTAGCATCCATCATCTGCAGACCATGAACAGCCACAGCAGATATCATGGAAATCAGGACGGTCGAGACATTTTGCTGTGGACCAACAGACCGGAAATCACCGTCCTCAAGTCTGAGTGAAAAACAAATAAATCTATTTTCTGCTGCAAGTTGATTTTCATGGTGTACTAAAGTAAATGCAAATCAATGGCTGCCTGGAAGGTTGGAAAACACATCTGAAATCATCAATAATGTAAAACACATGTTATTTGTGGCTGAACAACACTGGTTTAATACAGAATCTGGAACGAAACACCAGCTATCAGTAGCGTTTGGCACTCAAAAACATGGTGGTTAAACCCAACTGTCTCTACCACACACACACACACACACACACACACACACACACACACACACACACACTCTCTCTCTCTCTCTCTCTCTCTCTCTCACACACAGCCCAGCCTCGTGTGTGTGCTTTTGTTCAAGCCAGCTCCACCAGTCACCAAACTCAGTCCAGTGTCCCTTCGTTTTTTTTTTGGTGTTTTTAATGGTCCGAGTCATGAAATCTGAACCTCTGCTTCAAAGCAGTTGGCAAAGCAGAGCTAACGTGATCGTTAGGATCACCAACGCCTGCCCGCCTCCACAACGTTCCACTAATCCTTCTGAGAAACCCGAGTCCGCCTTTATGTCGAACACGGAGGGGAAAGGAGCTGCCAGACGTTTTATTTCAACGGAGACATTAAAGGTTGGAGAGCAAAGTTTGATGCTACAAGTCTCTGTGGTGCAAGGCACTAACGCTGCCAAAGGGGTTGGGGGTGCAATGCCCGCTGTGACCAACTGCACTAATAATGTGAACAGATGTGGAGCTGTAAGGTTTCAACCCCGAGAGGATCGATTCAAAGTTCAACTCAAGTCTGGTTGTTATGGATGTTGTAATTTAAGAACTCAGTGTTTTCACAAATTGCCCTGTAAGGGGTGTGGTTGAAGTGCGTGTGTGTGTGTGTGTGTGTGTGTGTGTGTGTGTGTGTGTGTGCGCGGCAGTATGACTCAGCTGTGCTGAAACAGTTGTGGGAACTGCATGAGTCTGGAGACAGCGAGGAGAAAGGGACTGACGTCAACTCCCTGCAGGCTGAACACAGAGGAGTAAATGAAACAACAGCGATTCAGGATCCCATCACGATTCCTCCTGACATGTTTTATTGTCGTGCTCTTGTTCTATTTGCTCCGTTTCTGTCTGTGTTTTCAAAAAAGTTCCAACATCTTGACTCAATTTCTCACAATCAAATCTGCAAACAGCAAAAAAAAGAAGTCTGCACAAAGAAGCTTGTTCTCTGAGAAAAACCTCCCACAGAGGATAAACACGTTACAGGCAAAACTCCTCAGAAACACTTCTTTCTTTTACATGCAGTAGTTTGGTTTACGTTTCTATTTTCTTGTATTGAACTGGTCAAACTGAGACGTCACGCCGCACCTCAGGCTGGGGTACTGAATATCAATACTTTTCTGTAACTGAAATTTGTCCTCAGCGGCAAGTATCAAACTGTCTTCTGACTTTTGGCTTACAGAGATCTCTGCTGCTGAGACTTCTGCCTTCACCCCCCATACAATGGAGGTAGGAGGAATTTTATTTCAGTCAGCCAACTCACATGGAGCGGATTGTTACGCGAATACAAAATATGAAATAAGAGTTCATGTTTGGCCTCTAGGCTCTGACCTCACCACTCCCTGCAAGGATACACCAGGCTGAGCACAGCTCACCTGGGGAAGAGACTTGTTACAACCACACAGACTACAGGACATGTGTTTTTTTACTCCACTGAATCAATTACAACATCTTGTATTCTCCTGGAGCCCACTTGAAAAAAACTTTAGTTCAGTAAATTTCTGCTGACAATTAGTTTGGTCAAGATAGTTTTTCCTCCTGCCTCTGAGGACAGTGACACTCAAGAGTGGCTTTGGATTGAACGCAGGTGGATGCTGGGGTGGAGGTGGAGCTTATGAACTGTCATATGAACACTTGCAGCATCTTTCAGATGGGCAGCAGGCATAGCAGAGCAAAAAAAGCCAAGAACAATTATTTAACAATTAACTGGTGGAGCATCAAGCACCACATTTTGGATATAATTGGTGTAATTATCCTCCACAGACCGAGTCTGATCATCATAAGAAGTGGATTTAGTCACGGTGACGTCACCCATTGGTTTGTGGACTACGGTTTTGAAACCTCGAGTTCGGCATTTTGGTTGTCGCCATCTTGGTTTTTACAATCAGAAGTGACATGAGAGTACAACCAAACGCTGAATAAGACATATTTGGGTGGCCAATAAGTTACAATTAACTTTCATGAACTGAAAACACACTGTGAAAGGTTTAAAGTTCTACGACGAAAACACGGACAACTCCCAGACCGGACAACGCCGTGGTAGCGACCTGTCAATCACAAGGTAGTCACGCCCTAAAGCAAAACCTGCTTTATGGTCTATTTGACTCTAAATGGGACCATCATTTACTAAATGAACATCATTCTGTATTGAAGAAGACTTGAAACTAGAGATTGAGACCATAAACTCATGTTTACAATGTTTACTGAGGTAACAAATCAAGTGAGAAGTAGGGTCATTTTCTCATCAACTTCTATACAATCTGACTTCTTTTTGCAACCAGAGGAGTCGCCCCCTGCTGGCTGTTAGAAAGATTGCAAGTTTAAGGTACTTCAGCATTGGCTTCACTTCTCAGAACCAGAGGTTGCCGCCTGGGTCTGACTGAACCTTTCAGATTGGGTCTCTTTTGAAAATTATTCATGCATTTATGGTTGAAGTAAGTCAGCTGCAGATTGTGTCCAAAACTTTAGGACATTTTTTACCCTTAGAGGCTCCAAGAACAGCCCAACACTTTTATATCACAGCTGTAATGAACACTGTAGCCTCTATGGGGACACTAGTAGCGCTTCAGACTTTTAGTCTTATTATAATTATTTGCTCTTTAATCTTCAGTTTTATTTCCAGTTTTAGCATTCTTTCTACTATTTATATTGATAACTACAGAGTTTCTCCTTTGATAATTAATACAATTCCTAATAATCTAACCTCGAGTGTTGAGGCCAACAGTTTTGCTCCAGCTGACATGAAGCCAGATCATCTCGTCCAAACTCTAAATCTGAACCCACAGCAGAGACTCTCGTATACATACCATGAATTCTCATCCCAGAGAGTGTGTGTGTATTTGATAGTTTTGGGGAGTGTAATGACTACCACATGCTGCTGTGTGTCGACCTGAGTGTTTGTGTCAGAGTATGTTTCCAGTCTGACTCATGAGATAATGGCTGGATTTTGAAGTGTGTGCATCTCCAAAGCCACATGATGAAGAACAACACAATTTAAACTTCAGCAGCTGAAATGAATCATTGTTAAACTGTCTGCTGCCAGTGAATTTGGTGGCATTTCTAAACTGACTATCTAACGCTGTTATGACTTGAATCAGTCCGGTTTGGGTGGTCTGTTGTTTCGAACAAAGATGCGAATCCACTGCTCCAAGTTCAGCCTGGTTCACTGTTCCCAAACGGACCAGTAGGTAGCGTTGACAGGAAAAGTATTGCTTAGGATGCAGTTTCTCTGCTTTGGTTTTGGGTTAAACATCTGCGGTGTTGCTCACCAGCCGCAGGGATCCTAAAGCTGGAAAAAAGCCACGTGGGAGGGCGGACTGCGGGCCGCCAAGCCACGGTATGTATAACACACCAACATCCTCTGAGCAGAAATGTAAATGAGTTTGACACCAACTGCATTAGCGGCGTTTTGGCTGAACGAACTGGGGTTTTATGAATGAGTTGTGGTTAAAAAAAGGGAAGTGAAATGGTTACGGTAAAGTCAGGATCAAAGTCAGAAAATGGAAATTAGCATTGCAAGCTCAACGCGAGGTCAGGCAGTAAGCAGGGTGGTCTGGTGGTTTGAGAGACGCATGATAACCAAAAAGTCAGCGAGTCAGTCTGCACAATCTGTCCATCATCGACAAGGCAAGTCAAGTCAGGGAGTCCGGTAGTCGCGATCAGTCCAAAATAGCGGAAGCGTAGCTTTGCTGCTGGGTGCTGATGTTGCAATGGAACAAACAAATGACTTTCACTTCTTTGGTTCTTTGGTTCTTTGGTCACGGCTCCCGGCAGTTGTTGGCTACGCTAACTGCTGCTAAAACCACTATGTCTCCTTTTCACATTTCTATTTCTACACCTGTTCAATATACAAAATACGATACAACATGTAAATCTGACAGACTTGGAGTCGCTGGAAGGTGTTTGTTGATGGAGCTAGGCTAAGAGTTTCCTGCTGCTTCCAGTTTTGTGCTAAACTAGGCTAAACACGTCCTGGACCATCTGTACTGGGACACGCAGAGAGATTAAACTGATTCCTGTCTTCTCTGGAGAAGAATGTCGGACTGTTCCTTTAAAGGGAACGTTTGTAACTTCTTACACGTATAAATCAACCGGGTCGGTTTCCCATGCGCGCTCGCATATGTTCAGACAAGACTCCAACACGAACTACACGGAAGCACCAAAACCGCAAAGTTCTATCTAGTGAATCCCGTCTTGCAAAACAGTGTTGGCCGCGGTCATACCACGCGGGGGAGACCGTAGCTTTGGTCTCCAGGGCCGGAGTCTCTGCTGTACTCTGCTCCTCTGCCTGCCTGCTTGCCTTCACTCACACACCGCGCTCGTTCTCGCTCCACCTCACGTTCATACACTGCAGAAGAGTTAGTAGCTCTGAGAATATCTAGTGAATGTACAGTGGACGTTTGTGCAGAAATAAATGCTGCAGCTCCTCCAGACCAACAGAGGATTCCCGTGTCTTGTGAAGTCACGGGGCTCTGCAGCGAGTAACGTTATCGTCTCTGACCGGGTGCCGGTGCCTCCCTCCGGCCGCGGTCGGGAGGCTGAAGCAGGAAAAGCCAACACTAGGATCAGCAGTGATTCATGGAGAGACCTTCGTCTGGTCAGCTAACATTACTGCCAATCAGGTGAAATATTGAGTGATATTGTGGTTCTAGCTGACGTGTGTCGCCT
>CAKAOI010018170.1:1641-14930 GCA_916701655.1 Sebastiscus albofasciatus
CAGCAACAACACAGACAGATGTTCAGGGAGAGAGGTAACACACAGAAATAATAATAATAACACAGAGAAATAATAATAATAATAATAACACAGAGAAATAATAATAATAACACAGAGAAATAATAATAATAATAATAATAACACAGAAATAATAATAATAACACAGAGAAATAATAATAATAATAACACAGAAATAATAATAATAACACAGAGAAATAATAATAATAATAATAATAACAGAAATAATAATAATAATAATAATAATAACACAGAAATAATAATAATAACACAGAGAAATAATAATAATAACACAGAAATAATAATAATAACACAGAGAAATAATAATAATAATAACACAGAAATAATAATAACACAGAGAAATAATAATAACACAGAAAAATAATAATAATAACACAGAGAAATAATAATAATAATAACAACACAGAAATAATAACACAGAGAAATAATAATAATAACACAGAGAAATAATAATAATAATAATAATAACAACACAGAAATAATAATAATAACACAGAGAAATAATAATAATAATAATAACACAGAAATAATAACAGAGAAATAATAATAATAATAACACAGAAATAATAATAACACAGAAATAATAATAACACAGAAATAACAATAACACAGAAATAATAATAACACAGAGAAATAATAATAACACAGAAATAATAATAACACAGAGAAATAATAACATGGTTTGTCCACAGTTTGTTTTCTTTAATAAAGGGGGGAAATCTGAAGTTTTTAATCTCTAAAAACTAGAGTAAAATGAAGCTTCATTTGAATTTCACCTTCAAAGTAAAAAAAAAATAGATTTAAAATATCAATCTGGTACAAAGACACTTTATTTTTGCAAAATATTGTTTGGAGTTTAAATAATATTTTCAACAACATACGCACAATTTAAATTTGTGTATTTTTTACATTAATTTCATTGAAAATATTTAGCTTTATTTTCTGGTGTAAACTTAAATTCAGTTGTATTTTCTATTCGTATTGTTGTGCTATTTGGAAATATGTATAGTTCTTTTTGTTCATACTTTATTATTTTGAGGTTGCTTTCATATATGTAATTTGCAGTTATTATATTTATGTAATTACAATAGTTTATAAACCGATTTTTTAAGTAGTTGAGCTTAGAGTACACTAAGGAAAACAACCTCAGCATTCAGAATTTAAATAAAATTAAGAAAAAAATAAACATAAATAAATAATAATAATAATAAGAATAGAATAATAATTTAAAAAAATAATAATAATATTAATACAAAAGGAAAGAAACTAAAAATAATAAATTGAATAAGCAAATAAGTTAACAGAAAAAATGAATATGAAATATGTTTAGTTCAAGAAAGATTTTAGAAAAACTTCCCGTCCACTTTTCATCATAAAAGCCCCCAACACAGACGATAACACAGATTTTATTGTGAAGGAATATTTCCTGTTTGATTATATGAGTGTTGCCATGACAACAGCCAAAGATGGTGGAAGAATAAAAGAACATTAATATGCAGGAAGTGTTGTTCTCCAGCAAGCTGCCAGCTAAATGAAGAGCTGGCTGCTTTTCACCAAACTCCTGTGACAACATCAGGTACTACATTTATTTGATTTAAATGGATTTATTTGACTTTATTTCATTTGAATTCTTTGGATTGTTTAAGTATGTGTCCTCCCTTTTTCTCTGAATTCAATTGAAATTGTAGTTTAAGATGTTTTGTTTTTGTGTTTTCTCTCTCCTCTTGTTTTAAGTTGTGATATTTTGTGTAAAAACAAAGAGACAGCTGTCAAATGAAAAGGAAAGAATGTGATATGATTGGATAAGTTGCTGGAACTGAAATAAAAGTTAAAAAAGGAAGCATCATGTACTTGTGAAGTGCCTTGCTTAAAGCTCAGCAGACAGAACTACAGGCAGTCTCTGAAACACACCAGGTCCTGGAGTTGGGTCTTAGTCTGCAGTGAACAAAGTGGATTCTCATCTATTATCATCATTCTGTATGTTGGAGCAGAAAACTCAGCTGTAACGACGAGGTGACCTTTAACCAGAGCTGCTGCCAGACTCCATAGGAGAAAACACAACTTGCTTAAAGATCACAGTAGTTGGAGTAATTGTGGTACACATATTAACAACCATATTCACATATTTTGGACAAATTAAAAACATTTTGGGAGGAGGTATTTTGAGCACTCAAAGATGTATTCGACCAAAATTTCACTAAAGATCCAAAAGTGGCTCTGCTGGGAGAAACACCGGAAGGCATTGATGGAAGAGCTGAAACATATCTCTTACAAATGCTGCTAACAGCAGCAATTAAATGCATCACGGTTAAGTGGCTAAAACCTGAACCCCAGAAATACAATTTATGGATTGAGAAGGTATGGGACATTTACCACAGGGAACAAATCACCGATTCCCCAAGACTCCAAAAGACACATGTATTAAAAGGTGGAGTCCTGCCATGATCATGCCAATACCAATTATATATCCTGGATCATACTTGTATCTCTGTCTTCTGACCCAGGTCATCTCATTATATATAAATAAATATAAATAATAATAATAATAATTAGTATTACATTAGTGACCTTCAGACAGCAGACTACCACAGAGACATGATACATAATGATTTATTACAAATTAATAAAAGAATAAAAAAACTTGTATTCAACTACAAACAGGAGAACATCTTATTTTAATTTTTCTGAATGTTTTACATGTTTTTTTCTCCGTTTAAATATATAGAGATATAGTTCACACACCGTGACTGATATGGAGTTAAACTGCTGAATTATACACATATCTATATCTATATATCTATATATCTATATATCTATATATCTATATGTATATATATATATATATATATATATAAATAAGTAAAATAAGAAATTAATTATATATAATGTGATAATAACATTTTATATAATAAAATAACTTGTATTCGACTACAAACAGGAGAACATCTTATTTTAATTTTTCTGAATGTTACACACACACACACACACACACACACACACACACACACACACACACACACACACACACACACACACACACACACACACACACACACACACATCTGACCCTTCACCACATTTATTTTTATTTAAATTAATTAATTTTATTTTATTCTAATTCTTTGGATTGTATTAGTATTTGTTCTCCCTTTCTCACTCAGCTGCAACAACGAGGTGACCTTTAACCCAGAGCTGCTGGCACCAGACTCCATAGAAGAAAACGTCACTTTTAGAACGAGTTGTTTAAAGATCACAGTAGAGACGACCAGAACCAGAACTCAGTCCAGTTTCCGAAGCAGGTGGGTCTACTACCCAGTTCGGCTCATGTAAAGTCCCGATAGGAACAGGTGTTTGTTGTGTTTTGAAGTGGTTTGAGGAGTGAAGTGGACTCTCGACTCGCAGGAATGCAAAGAGCTCCTCCCAGAACTCTGCAGAGAAACCTTCAACTTTCACCGTGTCTTGCTCAAAGGTCACAGACAGAAGGATCAAACTACTTTAATGTCTGACACAGAACATGTTCATACACAATTCGGCGTTAGTGAGATCTCAAACTAAAGCTGCGTAATGAGTCAAACATCAACTAACTCCTCAGTGGATCTGGGTTTTGTAAGGAGCCGTTTGGTTAAAGTGATCTTTGTTCTGCGTGTTTCTGTGAGAAGGAGAGTAAACTCACTCACCCTGTGTTCTGCAGCATCGTGAGGTCTGAGCTGGAGGAGGAAGGTGGAGGAAGGTGGAGGATCCGTTCACACACAGTGAAGAATGACAGCAGGTCGTCTTCTCCACCTTTCACCCACTTACACAACCGGAAGTCACCGATCACACGCTCTGATACACTTCCGGTCTGCAGGCAAAGATGCACACGGATCGATGAGATGTTCAACTCTTCAAGATTCAAGATTCAAGATTCAAGAGTTTTATTTTTCAGTGTCACCTATAATATAAAATATATAATAATAATATAATATATAAGTTCACGTTAACTCTGGTCAGTTTACAGCGAGTCAGCTTTAAGAAAAGAAAAAAGGTAGAAAAGGCAACAAGGTGATTACAGAACAAAATAAGACTCACATTCAACTCAACACAATAAATAAATACATTATTCAAATATAAAACTCCCTCAGTGTAGTCAATAAATAAACTAAACTACCCTCTGCATAGGAACAATAACCCCACAATACTAATATACACTATATATATACAGTATATATACTCACTGGCCACTTTATTAGGCACACCTGTTCCATTGCTTGTTAACACAAATAGCTAATCAGCCAATCACATGGCAGCAACTCAATGCATTACGTCATCTAGACGTGGTGAAGACGACTAGCTGAAGTTCAAACCGAGCATCAGAACGGGGAAGAAAGGGGATTGAAGGGACTTTGAACGTGGCATGGTTGTTGGAGCCAGACGGGCTGGTCTGAGTATTAAACTGCTGATCTACTGGGATTTAACACACAACCATCTCTAGGGTTTACAGAGAACGGTCCCAACAAGAGGACAGATCCAGGGAGCGGGATGTGGACGGAAATGCCTTGTTGATGTCAGAGGTCAGAGGAGAATGGGCAGAGTGGTTGGAGATGATAGACAGGCAACAGGAACTCAAATAACCACTCGTTACAACCAAGGGATGCAGAATACCATCTCTGAACGCACAACACGTCCAACCTGGAAGCAGATGAAGACCACCGGTACTAGCAAGGTGTACCTAATAAAGTGGATACCACCCGGTACTAGCAAGGTGTACCTAATAAAGAGGATACCACCCGGTACTAGCAAGGTGTACCTAATAAAGTGGCCGGTGAGTATACATACAAACTGATTTTGTGGGATACAAACAAATTACAGTACATTACTTTTCATAGGTAGAACCAAAGAACATGTATTGATAAGAAGTCAATTGTTCGCTCCATTGCAACATCAGCTTCCAGGAGCAAAGCTATGCTTCCGCATTGGACTGAAAGCGACAACCAGATGCCTACAGCACTCTGTAACATATGATTCACATCATTTGCAATGATAATTATAAGCGTGAGAAAACTGGTGGATGCCATCGAACCATTCAGTCTTTTCTAGGAGAGTTAAAGGAAATGTTTCTTCATCTCAAACACTCGAGCTGAGCGGTTGAAGGTTGTTTCCTGGGAGCCGTTCAGAGCCCTTTAGTCCTGGTACCCCCCCCCCCCGGTTTCATAGCAACTTGGCATGGACAACATCCCTGTTGTGCTGCTGGGAGCTGTGGATCCCTCCCCCCCACCAACACCACCACCATTAATCTGCCACAAAGCAGCTCTTTCTCTGCTCTAAACTCCTGACCAGCAGACTCCATCCTGCTAATCCACCTCGCTGCATCCAGACCGCCAAGAAAACCACTTCTGGAAACCCTGCAGCTAATAAGCAGCATGTCTAACTATCTGAGATCCAACAGCTTCTACAACAGAGCCGAGTAGGCCTGCAAACCATTACTTTCTCAATTAATTAATTAGTTGTTTGGTCTACAAAATGGTGAAAAATGTGAATCAGTGTTTCCCAAAAAATGTCTCTGATGAATTGTTTCATCCACAACTCCAAAGACATTCAGTTTCCTGTCATAGAGGAGGAAAGAAACCAGAATATATCCACATTTAAGAAGCTGCAATCAGAGAATTTAACTTGTTTTCCTTAAAAAAATACTCAAACCGATTAATAAATGATCAATGATTAATTTAATAACTGACGACTAATCGTATCGCAGCTCAAGAACTGGTTAAATACGGATTAAATCCTGAGATGGATAAAGAAACTCTTAAAGTCTTCATCTCACTTTAGTGCTCTTGAGCAGGACACTGCTGCAGTGCTGGGAATTTAACCTCAATGCTTTTTGAGAAACAACAAAACAATACACAATAGAATAGATAGAAAATACTTTATTGTCTACTTTTTGAGTGCAAAAGGCAGAAACTGTTTTGAAAAGTTAATGTGATAATAATGCGTTAACACAAATTTGTTTTAACGCCACTAATTTCTTCATCACAACTTGTGTTTTTTTCAAAAGAAAAAGTCTGAAAAATGTCTGGAAAAAAGTGTTCCGAAAAAAGCCTGAAAAATGTTCAAAAATGTCTGAAAGAAAGGCAGAAGAGAATCCAATACTGGTATCATGAAACTGTAAAACCTGATACATGCATCGGTACCAACCAGGTCAGACCAGCTGGTCATGAAGCAGCATATTTGTCCACTCCCATGTTGATAAGAGGATTAAATACTTCAAAATCTCCCTTTAAAAGGTACATTTTGATAAAAACATAAAAAAATGAGCAATTCATTTAGGATTAAATGTTTTAATGGATTGAGAGCCTTCGTTATAGGCTCTATTGTTATATGTTTTAGTTCATATTTATGGTGAATACTGCAGTACTTTGTACGGAGGAAGGTATTTCTGTCATTTTGGTACTTTTTCTTTTAGGGATTGTTTCACTTTCTTTTGTGTATCCAAGGAGATAAAGTTAAATTTGAATTTATAGAAAACTAACTGATACTGAAATAATTAGTTGCAGCCCTACAAACATTACCAAGAAATATGAGTCTGTTTGAGACACATCCAGCATTAAAACAACTTCACTTTGGTCTAAACTACCTTCGAAAAGTACACAGTAGTACTGTAGTACTCTGGCCCAACAACATCATCATCATCTTCATCATCATCAGCTCAGATGATTTGATCAGATGAGGAAACTCTGCAGACAGTGCGAGACGAGAGAGATGGAAAGATTCACCAAACATTTCCTGCCACCAAAACCTCATCAGAGACGGAGACATCAATTATCTCTCAGTCGATACAGGACGCAGCTGGAGCCGGAAAACATGGTCCAACGCCCGCCTGCACGATGTTTGATGACATTTTTCAATAGTGTCAATATAACACCCAAAGACAGACTTCTGAAATGTTAAAACTTGTCTTATTGACACAAGCAGCCACCGGGTTTGATTTAACTCACAAACTGTCTGATCAAAGAATAAATAAAGATTGACCAAACATCAGAAGGGATTGACGTTCCATCATCCATATTTTTATGATGATGATGATGATGATTAGATCAGAATCAGAGACGAGAGGACGGACAGAGAGATGGAAAGATTCAACAAACATTTCCTGCCATAAAAACAGAGGCAAAACATGTCTATCGGACTGTTTTTGCAGCGAGGCTCATTTGCATTGAAAGGGGATGATTTTGCACCATGTGTCTGCATATTACCTCATTTAAGTAGGTGCAAATATCACACGAGCACAGAGACACTATTTGCTTGGCAGCTCAGTTAGTGGTGCATTTCACCCTTTGAGGTGCTTTGAGAATGGTTTGTCTTATTAGTGCAGCGATCAGCAGCCTGTGTCTCTTCAGCTCCTCTCCAGTGGCTCTCTGTGGATTCTTAAAAATGGAAATGAATAACTGTTTGTTTACATTTTCATTTTTATTTATCATATTTGTAGGTCTATGGTACGACGGAGTATTAGGGGCACATTGAGGAAAAAAAATACATCTGAGATTACGAGAATAAAGTCATAATATTACGAGAATAAATTCAGAATATTACGAGAATAAAGTCATAATATTACGAGAATAAAGTCCGAATATTACGAGAATAAAGTCCGAATATTACGAGAATAAAGTCATAATATTACGAGAATAAAGTCATAATATTACGAGAATAAATTCAGAATATTACGAGAATAAAGTCATAATATTACGAGAATAAAGTCATAATATTACGAGAATAAATTCAGAATATTACGAGAATAAAGTCATAGGTTTAAGAGAAAAAAGTGGTAATATTATGAGAATAAAATCATAATAGTATAAAGTAGTATTTTACGTGTTATTTTCTTTTTTCTTGTAAAGTTATGACTTTATTCTCGTAATATTCTGACTTTATTCTCGTAATATTGTGACTTTATTCTCGTAATGTTGTGACTTTATTGTGTAAATCTCAGATGTGTTTTCCCTCAATGTGGCCCTAATACTCTGTAGTACATTGTCTCTTTGGCCCTCACTGCATTAGACTGATATACTATATACTGGGACTGTAAACTACCCTGTAGAGACCTCATTGTGTTTCTCTCTGACTTACTCCCATTCAGCAAATAAGTTAAATTCCACATGTACATCTGACCAACTTCCACCTCAGTGTTACAGAGAGGACAAAGACAGAGAGAAAAAGAGAGAGAGTTAACAGAAAGAGAGAATCAGCTACAGAGAGAGAGACTCAGTGATGGAGAAAAAGGAAAAGTCAGTTAGTTTATGTCATTAAAGCTAAAGAGTCGGCAGCAGCAGAACAAGGGAGCTTAGAGATGACTCGGCTTTAAACTGGACTCACTAATAAACCACTAATGAGAGTAATGAAGCCAGAGGACACAGTCAGGACACAGTCAGGACACAGTCAGGACATCATTCAGCAGCACTCTTAATATTTAATGTCACATCTAACTGTTCACTTGTGTTACCATCAAAAAGACTGAACATTTGTTTCCTCTGTGGCGTGACGTTCAGGTTGTGGGAACTTGTGATGGATTAGTGATGGATCGTAGAAGTATTCTGACATTTTATTAAGACACTATTTTGTCTTTGGCTATTTTAGAATTTAGGGCCAAAACTAACGATTATTTTGGCAATCGATTAATTGTTCTATGAAACATCAGAAAATGAAAAATCACAACTGAGAAGCTGCAAACGATGGACTTAAATGATGACTGGATTGTTATGGTTTGAGTTGATTAATAGATATTTAATCAGATATTTAAAATGTTTCACATGTGGTCTAAAACTGTTTTAGAGACACTGACATGCACTGATAATGAATATAATTAACTAAATTGATTCACTAATTTAAATGAATAATGTTCTTTCATGACACTGAAAGAGAACCTGGAGAAATATGTGAAGACTATAAATTAAACTGTTCATTTTAAGTAAGTTTCTGCACTTTTTTTGCATAACTTATTCACCAGACGGGATGTTTTTGCTCTTTAAGAACAGACGGTAAACATGTATTATTGATTCTCTGGATCCAAAGCTGCATCCTCATCATGTGTATTAATGAGCCTGAGGGATGAGTCTACATCCTGCATCGCAGTCTGGATCCATCCATCTCCTGAAGAAGGATTTCTGAATATCTGCGATGTTTTACGGTGTTTGCTGCACGGTGTCGTCGGTTTCTGTTGGTTCTCTGATGAAGAACAGACTCGTCTTCTCAGCGGGGAGGAGAGAGAGAGGAAGGAATAAAGTCCAGCAGAGTGGAAACATCAGAGAGAGACAGATGGAGAGACGGACTGGACCTCCGCCAGACTGTAATGGACCCCCACAGACGGGTCACAGGGTCAGCGGGTTCCTCTGGACTGACACCAGATGTACAGCTGCTTCTGTTCTGCTGCTGTCAGAGAGAACCAAACAGAACCAAACAGAACCAACAGACCTGAAGGACGGCAAACCAGCAGAGACACACAGCTAAAGACCAAACACCTCCAGAACCAAACAGGACCAATAACTACAGGATAGAACCTGCAATACAAGGTCACCAGAAGAGACTACCGGAGAACAAAACACCTAGAGGACAGAACCCAGAAGGAACCAGAACAACTGGAGAACAGAATCAGTGAAGCCAGAGAACTAGAACACAGGTTCTCAATCATTTTCTCAAAAATCTGAAAAATCGTGCAGAAATAAACAAATGCATGAATATGTAAATAAATACATACATTTAAAAATAAACATAAAATATACAAAAAACAAGTGCAAAAATAAAGAAATACATAAAAGGAAATATAAATGAATAAAGAAAGAAATGCAAACAAATAAAATAAGTAATTAAAAATAAATGCAAAAATAAATTTAGAAATAAAAATAAAAAAATGCAAACATAAATAAATAAATACAAATATGTCATATTTTATCACTTAATTAATGGCTCCATTTATTTTTAATATTATTTTTGCAACATTTAATGACATATTTATTTATTTATTTATTGAGTCATTTATTTCTTAATTTTTTATTTTGGCAGGTTCCGTCCTCCATCGACTAACACTCATACGATTTTATCGACTAATCGATTAGTTGATGATTTAATTGACAGAGTTTCTGCACGAAGAATCACACAAAAGTACCACTTTGAATTTAGTGTTTACCAGAAATGTGCTCACAAGCTTCTAGGAAATAAGTCATTCAGCATGAAAAAAGCATAAAAAAGCGACTGATCGACTGAAGAAATGTTTGTGGACTGAGACCAAAGCGAGCGATCAGTCAGCGAAGAGGGAGCAGCCCTAATAAATACACAATCAACTAGACGTCTTAACCTGCAGAACCAAACACTAACGGACTGAAACAATATGAGCCAAAGTAGAATAAATGGAACCAAATGGATCTAAAGCTTGGACCCAACGGTGGCCCAGGAGAGACAGGGGTAACATGAGCCCAGTGGACACGAGCTGCATGGAACCAGCAGCTTTGGAAAGAAACCAGTGGAACTAAAAAATGTAAATAATGTGGTTAAAGATGTGAGAAATGTGGCATGTTCCACTGAAACAGTCGTTATCCTTTAGCCTCGGGAACATTCCTCTCTAAAACACAGTCTCTCTTTCGGTCACTTCAGCTTCTCAAACCTGAAGATCTGCTGCTTTTCTCTGTTTTTATTATAAATGTAAGTTTTTTTGGACAAAACAAGACATTAAAAGACGTCCGTTTGGGTTGTGGGGAACTTGTGGTGGATATTTTTTAACTATTTTTATGGATTAATAAATAAATCTAGAATATTATGGATAAAAATAATCATTACAGACATGATAAATAAAACAATGTATGTGCAGAGTTTACTGTAGGAACACCCAGCCCTGATGAATATCAATTACAGTGATCAATCTTTATGTATTTATATAATAAATTAAGGTTTGTATAGAGGCAAATGACAGATTGATGTCTTGTAAAAGTATCTTATAATCTAATTTAAAAACACAGTGTGTAGGTTCAACACATATCAACAGGATACTAGCACTGTTTATCATGTAAACAAAGCATTATGGGATGTCAAGCCACTATTAGCCTAGCATATCATTTACGGCTGCAATTAATGTCATTTCCATTATCGATTAATCGATTAATTGTTTTCTGAAACATCAGAAAATAGTTGCAAACGATGGATGTTTGGCTTTTTTTATTGCTAAAAATAAAATTTATTTAAATGATAATAACTTTCTGTCTGTTATTTCAGCTCTAAATTCATTTTTAATTATTCTATATGAATTTAATGTAATAAATAAATCACTGAAACTCATTTATTTTTGTCAGAACAGTTATTTTATTTTAAACACATATTTATTTATTTATTTATGCTTATTTACATGCAGTACATACATATTCCATTTGCATAATATATAATATTGTCTACAATCAGATCACTAACATGTAATGACATTGGTAGCCTAAACATCAGAAACTTGAGAAAAATGTTCTATTATTTGATAATTGTTTTGTCTGTTATTTCAGTTTTAATTTCAGTTTTGATCATTTTATATGAATGTAATGTAATAAATAAATCACTGAAACATATATTTTTTTCATGACACTTATCTTCTTTCAAACACATATTTATTAAAAATAATATTTAGTATTATAATATTCATTTTTTGTTTATGTTTTGAAAATGTATTTATAAATTAAAATTAAATACAAATTAAAAATTAAATTTAAATTATTATTATTTTTAATAATTATTTATTAACATCACTTTAATATCATCATAATATTGTGTCCAGGATAACCTTATCTTCTTTCAAACACACATTTATTAAAAATAATATTTAGTATTATAATACATTTTTGTGCTCATGTAGTAAATTTATTTATAAATTAAAATTAAATTGATATTGAAATTAAAATTATAATTATTATTTATTTACATAACTTAAATAATAATATACATATAATAAAATTAATTTTATTATTTATTTATTTATATCACTTACATATATATAGATATAGATATAGATATATAAATATATATATACATACATACATACATATACATACAATTATTATTATTTTTATTATTTATTTATTTACATCACTTACATAATATAAATAATATATATAAAATAAAATTGTTATTATTTTTAATATTTATGTATTAACATCACTTGCATAATGTAGTGTTCAGGATAATAATAAGTCATTATCAGTGATTAGCTTGCACACGTTGACGTCACTCTGCTGTCATTCAGAAGCTCATTATGAAAACACTCAGTTTTCATCCCCGTGTTGTTATCCAGCTGTTATCGGCTGTATCTGTCTCTATGTCCCCGGTTCTGTGAGTGAATAACACCGTGTGTGATGATAAAGGTGCGTCTGTATCAGGTGAAGAGACCGTGGAGGTGTTACAGACACATTTAAAGGCGGATATCTGCTGAGAGAGGCTGAGACTCACCTGCCGGAGACCCGCAGCATCAGACGGCTGAATGCGGAACTGTGGAGGTTGATGGTTGAATGAGAGCAGCTGGGAGTCAGGCGGGATGTGTTCGGTGTTTAATCCGACCGGAGACGGTGTGAGGAGCGACAGCAGGCGGTGAAAGTCCCGGTAGATGATGATGATGATGATAGAATCCACCGGGAGGTCCGAAGAGGGACGAAGTGACGGTTTCTCTGCGGGGCTCTGGCTGCTGCTCTCCGGCCTCTCAGCACCGACACGACGGGGTCTCCTCCAGACTCTACGGGGTCTCCTTTATGAACCCACCACCTGCAGGGGCTCTGATAATAAACCGTCAGATTGATATTTGAATAAGAGCCGTTAGTTTGAGCCGTTAGTCGCTCGTGCAGAGGACGAGCTGCTGTGATCGACTGCACGAGCTGCTGAATCATCCACACACACACACGTTCACGCGGACGGCGCACGCCCGAGGAACAGCTGACACTGACGTCATCTTCTCCACTGTAAACATAACCCTTTCATCACCAGACTCCTGCTTATATACAGTATATATATTATATATATATATATATATCAGTAATATACAGTATATATATATATATATATATATATACATATATATAAAATCAATTTATCACCACATCAATACTTCATATGGGATAAATAAGTATTCATTAAAGGTACTAATACCACAGTGTAAAAATACTTTTGTTACAGTAAAAATACTAATACCACTGTAAACATAACCCTTTCACCACCAGACTCCTTTATATATATATATATATATATATATATATATATATATA
>CAKAOI010018235.1:997-17542 GCA_916701655.1 Sebastiscus albofasciatus
GTCTGTGTTAGCATGTGAGCTAACTGTTAACTGCGGCTCTTGAACATCTGATTGGACATTTGGAGATCAACAATATCCGGATATGAAAAGGAGATGGATCAACGAAAGCTGCTGGATGTGGTTTTAAAGGCCGACATGGAGCTGCGGAGAGAAGCAGGTTGGTTTTCTTTCTCCTGCTGGAAACATCTTTACTGACAATGTTGATGCTAAGCTAACGTTAGCTAAATCACACACACACACACACACACACACACACAGAGCTAGCAGCCACTGCATGTTGACTCGATATTGTGTTTATGAGGCTTTTTGGAGGCGATTCATATTATTGGTGAAAATGAATAAATGCAATTATTCAACTACTGAACTCAAGTACACATTCGAGGTACTTGTACTTTACTTTAGTATTTCCATTGTATGCTACTTTATACTGCACTACATTTGTAGTTACTTTGCAGCAGCTGTAGCAGATGTTTCCACTGGTCCAGATGTTTCTACTAGTCCAGATGTTTCTTGTCCAGGACATCACCTCATCCCTCTGGATGTCCACGCTGCTGTCTGAAATCATGTATCGATGTATCATGATTCACAATTATTAGTCGTCGGAATTGATAATAACAAGCACATACTAACTCAAATATTATATTATATTATAAATATTTCTAGGTGTGTAAGAAAATATTGATACGCATGGGTATTGTGATATTATGTTTTGCAATTGTAGTGACTAAAGTCCGATACTTTAAAGGTACTATATGTAACAATTTACGTGTATTAATCGCTTTATATTGCCAATGTGTACGTATTGTAACGTAATTTAAAAACTGAGACCTTCCCCGACTTTCTCCGTTGCCTATAACTGCCTGTGGACTGATTTCTATGTAAAGGACTTGGGACTGTTTTGCCGGGAAAATCAAAAGAATATGACGTTTATGCGCTCTCCCGAGTGCCGTACCTCTCTTCAGCCCCCCTAAAGCGCCAACAGTGTGAAACTAATATAACAGAAATACTTCTGCTGTGATATTTGTTCTGAGGGTTTATGGTTTTCTTTGACTTTCCTCTTCCGTCCAGGTCTCACTGTGAGGGGAAACAACTATTCTTATAGTCTGACATGAGAAGAATTTCCTAAATAACTTTAAATTGGGTCATTCGCAGTGTTTCCTGCTTTATTCAACTGTTCTTTTGGTGTTGATCTACTTTATTATGTTGGTTGAATAACCAACTCTCTGTCTCTGTCCGTCATGGGAGAGGGCCTCTGTTGCTCTTCCTGAGGCAAATTTGTGATATTGGGTTAAAAAAATAAAACTGACTGGTATTGAACTGTGAAGTCTGATTAATGTTAATCTTAATATAGGACTATTAACCATTGCATGTCATTTCCCATCTCTCTATTATAGGCATAAGAAATATATTACATTTCTGATACGGTTTCCTTAAATGCTAAACGTATGTGGACACGGGTGGACATACAGCATATTGTACACATGAAAGGAGAATAAATAATAATGATTTCACAGGTATTTTTTTGCATTTATTGTATGTAGATGAACTGGAAAAGTAACATCTCTGATATGTAAAGTTTTTAATGTGTGTTTCTGTATTTCACTCTTTCCAGCAGATATCCAGCAGCTGTTTGTGGTTAAAGAAGAGGTTCCCCCTGAGCAGCAGGAGTGGAGCTCCAGTCTGGACCAGGAGGACCCAGAGCCCCCACACATTAAAGAGGAACGGGAGGAACTCTGGACCAGTCAGGAGGGAGAGCAGCTTCAAGAGCTGGAGGAGGCTGATATCACCAAGTTCCCATTCACTCCTGTCCCTGTGAAGAGTGAAGAAGATGAAGAAGAAAGCTCAGTCCTCACAGCTTCATCAAAGACAAACTGAACAGATGGAAACAGAAGCTGATGGAGAGGACTGTGGAAGACCAGAACCAGCCAGGAACTCAGATCTAGATAGACATCCAGAACCAGATACTGATGATAAGACTGGAGACTCATCTGAGACTGATGTCAGTGATGATGGTTGGACCGACACCAGAGAACCTCAATCAGGTTTAAACTCTGTGATAAATAATGTAAGTAATACTGACAAGGAATCATTTATCTGCTCTGAGTGTGGAAAAACATTTGGCCACAAGACAAATCTGAGAAGACACATGAGATGTCACACGAGAGAGAAACCATTCAGCTGCTCATTTTGCAATAAAAGTTTCAATCGGAGGGAACACTTGATTGCTCACATGAGATGTCACTCAGGAGAGAAACCTTTCAGCTGCTCAGTTTGTGACACAGCTTTCAGTCATGGTTGGTCATTGGAGAAGCACATGAGAGTCCACACCGGGGAGAAACCATTTAGTTGCTCTCTTTGCAGTAAAAGCTTCAGGCAGCGCTCTGACCTGGTGGCACACTTCAGAATTCATACAGGAGAAAAACCTTTTTCCTGCTCAGTTTGTAACATGAGTTTCACTCAACGTCACACTTTGGTTCAGCACATGAGAACCCACACAGGGGTGAAACCTTTCGTCTGCCCGGTTTGTGGGAAGAGTTTCTCACGGAAGGGACACCTGACAAGACACCTGACGGCTCACACCGGGGAGAAACCGTTCAGCTGCAGTGATTGTGACAAAAGCTTCACTTGGCAGTCACAGTTGAAAAGACATGAGTGTGCTGGTGAGAGCAGTGGAGCGACAACTTAACATTAAAGCAACCAGGAAACTTCTCCTTACTGCTCAACTCAGAGTGTTGAATGGTTGACAAGAACAACATGTAAGAATGTATCATACAATACAGTAAATGATCACTGAGAAATTAGTTTTGATTTCATGTCTTCTGTTGATCAGATTTCAAATATAACTTTACTATACGGCAGCATCCTGTCTAAATGTTGATACCAAACAAAACTTCTTATTCACTTTTTGTTTCTTAAAGGAGTACAGTGGAAACTGCTTATAGTGATCACGTCTGTCTGCGTCACATTAATCACTATAAGCTGATGATTAGTATAACTCAATCCTTGTTGTTGTGCATCATTTCTCATTCAGATTACTGTCTCACTGACATTTGTATATTTATTACATGAAGTAATGAAACAGACCGTTTGGCTTTTTACTGGCTCGCTGCTGATTCTTTTCGTGTGCATATTGCGAGAG
This sequence comes from Sebastiscus albofasciatus, assembly GCA_916701655.1. NCBI lineage: Eukaryota > Metazoa > Chordata > Actinopteri > Perciformes > Sebastidae > Sebastiscus > Sebastiscus albofasciatus. Next base: position 4,137 of record CAKAOI010018235.1, read on the forward strand.
AAGAGAGGAGAGGGAGAGATTCCTTTCACTCAAGATTCAGTGGCTATCTGAGCTCATAATTCAGATAAATATTTTGGCAGTTAAAAAAGACCTGTTGCTAAAATATTCAGGCTCCTAACAAACCGTATCGTTACCTGGCTGCCTGTCACCAATGAAGGCAGGTCAGGGAGACGTGGATGGCACTCCGCAGGGCGCTCAATTTGAGTACATTAACTGTGGTGGCTGTTACAAGAAATGTGTTAACTTAAACTTTATTAGATTTGTTTTATACATACAGGTACGTATATGAAATTTGACACATAGATTAGACACAACATACTTTATTTTTTTTTGTGTATGAAGACTGACATCTGTGGTTACTGTCTACACAAAAAATAAATAAAAGATAATTAATAAATAAAATTAAATATGTTGTGTTTTATGACAGATATTATTTAGATAGATAAAATTATAATTATGTCTTTAAAGACATGTTGCTTAAATTACATTTTGCTACTATTGCACATAAATGGCAGCTAGCGTGGTGTGCTACGTTAGCTTTGACTCTTAGCATCTAATATACATGAATTCAGATGAAAAAAATACAGATAAACAGATAAATAATGTTAATATAGTGTAAAGTAATATGTACATGAAACAATTCAATTTGAAATAATATATTATAACAGAATTAGCTCATTTCTCTCAACATTGAGACCACAGTTATGGGACATGAAGAAAAGTGATGTTTGGATAAAATGCTTCATAGATTTTATTAAATCACATTATTTAGTAATAATTTTTTACTGTGTACATATTTATCAAGCATTGCACGGCAAATTTAACATGAAAATCATGAAATCACCTATTTTAAAAAAATGTTTTTCTATCAATATTTACAATGATGCTGAAAGCTTAATGAAAATGAATTTAAATATTATAGTTATATATAATATATAATTTTATAGAAATTTAAAAAAGCAAAATGTATAAAATTATTCATTATTGTAATGTTGCAGTGAGGACATTTAGTGATGAAAACCATAAAAAATAAACATGTTACAGATTAAAATCTGAACCACTAGATGTAATTTTGTGTTCCTGTTTATATGTATTTCATACTCTGATGTTAAAATTAAAATCCATAGAGGTTGAGTCAAAAGCGTGGGTAAGCATGGGAGCGGAAAAGACAGTCGAGAGGGAAGAAGACGTTCAACTCTTTGATGTTTTCATCCCTGTGAAGTGAAAATGAAATCAATAACGACGGAGGATCAGAAACCAACTGAAGACCCGATTACAAATCTGCCTCCGGTGAGTTCAATTCTTTTGAGACGGTTGCAATGCATTGTGGTTCCTGATTTATATTTCCGCATTTTGAAGGGAAGACATATATTCCATTTATTTTTTTGGACATTTCGGTTGGACTGTGCAGACTCTATGAGGTCGTCTTAATAAACGGTTTCTATCGGTTTCCATTTAGTTCGTTCCTTTATTGTCAGGACGGATTTAAATCAGATCTTAATGAAAACATGACAGCAGCTCTCGAATGACTAGATATAAAACTTAAGCTGATTGTTGTGATGTTTCAAATTAGCAACAACATTTTGACTTCCTCCATTATTACAGTAAGTCAGGTTTTACATTGAGCTCATGAAATGCAGCACCCAGGTGACTGAGATGAGTTAATTAGTGCAGTTACACACAATCAGGACACGTTTACAGGCTTTTCTATACTCCATTCAAACCTCACAATGTTCCATCATCTATTTTTAAACTTTTACAGCCAGAAATAATACAAAAAAATCTTCAAATGATGCAGCTAGAATCTTAACTAACACTAGAATATTTGAGAGCATATAGGCCCTTTTCACAGCAGCCATTTTGACATGTCATAGCGAGGTAAACACAGGCGTAATTAATAACATTAATTATGGTCTATTCAGTGAGCCAGCATGCACAATACCAAGGCTCAGCACAGCATATGTATTGTGATTTTCAAGTATTGTGATTCAATAATATTATTGTGATTTTTGTTAACTTTTTAAACACTAGACCATGGGAAAAAGTTGAATCATACACTTCTAGTGACTTTTACTTTGGAAAATATCTAAATGAATCCAGTAAAATTGTTTGATTTTCAGCATGTATGTAGTCAGAGATGTCCTGAAGTCAAGTATATCAGAATCATTGTCAGGAAGTATTTATTAAAAGTTTTATCCAGCAACCCAAAAATCAAAGAATAAAGACATTTCCCTCACAAATTAGTGGTATTTTCTTTTTAATTTATAAGGGATATGTAATGTTTTATACTTCTGGTGAATATGATCCAATCAATCTTATTTCCATATAGGTATTTTATATATACAGTTCCCTTTGTTAACACCTTATTTTGAAAACCGGACGTAGTCACACGTGTATACTTCCTCTAACTTCTCCAAGGTCGTCTCTAGCTCTCCCGTCAGCTCCGTTCTCTTTATCCATCCATGGTCAGCTCCATTGGGGCCGTTTGAATGCATTTAACATAAATGTCAGTATCTGGGTGCTCTACAGTCGTAGCGTCGGCCCATTTGACCACGGAAATGAGAGTGATGGCCGGCTAGACCACAACATTACTGTGATACAATAACGTTTCCCTTCGTGACAGAGTTAGCATGCAGCTTTAGCCGTGATGTCTAGCTCTGCTTTTCCTGCAATGTGTGAAACCCAAAGTGTTTCCATCCTTTACTGGATGTGTAGTGTTTACCACGCTGGATTTAACATGTGAGAGTGCAGCTCGTATCCACGCAGACCCTCCAACATTTTCTACTTTCTGGTTTCGACTCGCTGCAGTTTGTTTTGGTTGACAGATACGGAACGGATATGACGTCACGTTACTCAGACTACAACAATAAAAGCGGTAACTTCCTTCTACCTCCACATAGACTCAAATGAAGCAAATATATCGAGTCTGGCATTAAAACATCTATTTCAAAATCGTAAAAAAAAAAAGAGAAAATGGTGATATATAGGTGAAACGTTTTTGTCCCACCCCTAGCACCCATCACTATTCACAGCTGAATGAGCAGCTTCAGTTGTTGCTGCTGCTCTCACCAACACACTTGTGACTTTTGACCTGTGACTGCCACGTGAACCTTTTGTCACAAACGCTGCAGCTGAACTGTTTCTGTCCTGTGTGCACTGAGAAGTGGTACGTCAGATTTGCCTTTTGAGAAAAGCTTTTATCACACACTGGGCAAGTATATGGTTTCTCTCCTGTGTGGACAGTCATGTGTTTTTTCAGACCCCCCTTTTGTGTGAAGCTTTTGTCACAATATAAGCAACTAAACGGTTTCTCCCCAGTGTGGATCCTCATGTGATTTACCAAAGCGCTCCGCACGGCGAAACTTGTGTCACAGAACGAGCAGCTGAAAGGTTTTTCTCCAGAGTGACACCTCATGTGACGAATTAAGTTTGGCCTCTGAGAAAACCGTTTACCGCAAACTGAGCAACTGTATGGTTTCTCTCCCGTGTGAAACCTCATGTGTCTCCGCAGACTGTCCTTACGACCAAATTTTCGACCACATTCACAGCAGATAAAAGACTTTTCGGCAGCATTACATTTGATGTCATTTACAGGGACTTCATCATTATTCAGAGAGTTTAAACCTGACTGAGGTTCTCTGGTCTCGTGACAATCATCATCACTGACTTCAGTCTCGGGTTCAGAAGAGTCTCCAGTCTTGTCAATACTTGATAGTTGTAAATGTCTATCTGGATCTGAGTTCCTGGCTGGTTCTGGTCCTCCACAGTCCTCTCCATCAGCTTCTGTTTCCATCTGTTCAGTTTGTCTTTGATGAAGCTGTGAGGACTGAGGTTTCTCTCCATCATCATCTTCACTCTTCACAGGGACAGGAGTGAATGGGAACTTGATATCAGCTTCCTCCAGCCCTTGAAGCTGCTCTCCCTCCTGACTGGTCCAGAGTTCCTCCTGTTCCTCTTTAATGTGTGGGGGCTCTGGGTCCTCCTGGTCCAGACTGGAGCTCCACTCCTGCTGCTCAGGGGGAACCTCTTCTTTAAGCACCAACAGCTGCTGGACGTCTGTAGGACAGAATGTAAGTACAGAAACACACATTGAGGAAATGTGTGTATGTTAACCAAAGTTAGACACGGAATATTAGTTGAGGCTAAAGCACTGGAAGAGCGCGGGAGGAAACACGCCTTAATAAGCGGTGTGAACAGTGAGATAGGTGGTGCATCCCAGTTACTGTTTTTTTATAATGGGAGGAGAGTGGATTCAGGTCAGGTAATGTGGAGGTTTTGATGATTGACATCTAGGAATGTGCATTAGGGATGTTAATAATTAACCATTTAACCGACATTAAAAATTTGAACCGGTTAATTTGTTAAAAGGAATATTAAAAAATAGCTAAAAACTCAGAGCAGCTTGTCACCTTAACAGCCCACCCTTAAGTGGGTCTGAACCTGTTGGACACTTGCTATCGTTACGCCGGGCTGACATACAGCTGACAACTTCGCAGCTAAACGAAATGTTGCGGTGGAGATTTACTGGGACACAGTCAACCAGACTGTTAAACTACTTCAGCTTATAAGTGAACGCACTCAAGACGCATTGAGATCGCTCAGACCACATTCAGAGGTGGTCCAAAAAAAGACCTCTGAAAAAGAATTCTGAAAAATGTTTGGAAAAAGACCGATAAATGTCCAAACATTTTTTTTTTTAAATTTATGAAAAATATCCCAAAACAAGCTGAAAATATGCTCGAAAAATGTCTGAAAAATATCTGTAAAAATGTCTGAGGAAAGGCTGATTAAAAAGGCCAAAAATTAAAAAAAAAAAAAAATCTGGAAAAAAAGGCTGAAAAATGTGTGAAAATATGTAAAAAACTGTCTAAAACAATGTATGGAAAATGCACGAAAAATTTTCAAAAAATGTCCAAAAATATGCCCGAAAAATGTCTTGTCTTAAAATGTCTTATGTCACCATAAAATGTCTGAAAAAAGGCTGAAAAACGTGTCAAAATATCTGTAAAAATGTCTGAAAAAATGCTGATAAAAAGGCTTAAAATTAAAAAAATATATATGAAAAAAGGCTGAAATGTGTCAAAACATGTCAAAAAAAGCAGAAAAATACAAAAAAAATGTCTGAAAATGTCTTAAAAAAATGTACGAAAAATGCATGATTTTTTCCAAAACATGTCCAAAAATATGCCAGAAAAATGTCTGAAATTGTCTGAAAAAAATCCTTAAAAAAAAAGTCAGAAAAATGTGCCCGAAAAATGTACCATTTCCAAAAAAAATATAGTATAGTAGGTCCCTATTGAACCACATCTATGGGGCTTATAGCGACTGGTGACGCCTATTTAATAGCCTGACAACAGTCTAATCGGCTGCCTGTATATTTTCTATCTTTAAGGTGTCCCTGGCTGAAAACAGACTGAGGACCTCTGGTCCAGAGGGGGAGATGTCCAGGTGTTATACAGGTAGGATGACGTAACGTGGAACCAATCAGAGGGCCGGAATAATCAGTGACGAGCTGTGAGTGAACAAGGCTGGTTGACAACGTCGTGAACTGCTCATAACTCGTAATTAGATCATGAATCAGTCATTACTACTATCAGTTAGAGCTGCTAGCTGCCAGCTGAGAGCTCTTTATTAATGATATCTGGCTTCATCCTGGACTGTTAGCAGGAGCTAGCTGCTAACAGGCTGAGTGTGTTTGTGTGGTTTAGCTAACGTTAGCTTAGCACGTTCATCGGGACCAGTCAACATGTGTCAAACCAACCTTTGTCTCTGCGCTGCTTCCTTCCAGGTGTTGAGACCACATCCAGCAGGATCTGATGTCGTCGGTTCATCTCCTCTTCATACTCTGTTATCGTCCTCTCGACGTGTCCGAAGATGTCCTCTACAGCGGCCGCGAGCCGCTGGTTGATGAACAGCTTAAGGCTGAGCAGTCGGGACATGTTTCACCCTCACACGGAGAAGAAGAGATAATAGAGAAACTGTCGCTGCTTCTGCTCTTAATGAATGTGTGAAGGTTTGACTTCTGCTCTCACTGACACCGACAACACACGAGCGACAACTTCCGGGTCACATCAAAATAAAAGCTCCATAAGTCCCGCCCCTTCCGGTGACCAGCGTGGGACCTTATTTCAGTGAAAATATGAACAGCAGTCAACGGAGAGAGATAAAAATGTATTGATCCTGTTGGCTCAATGAATCAGACACATAATGTTTGTTCATTTAAAGGTCCCATATTATAAAAAAGTAAGATTTTCACATTTTTTTATTATAAAGCAGGCTTAAATCCTATATAAATACTGTGAAAGTATCGAAACACTCAATCCACAGAGAAATACACAAAGCCAGTATTCAGAAACTGTGCATTTGAAAGAAGCTGTCAGGATTTCTGTCCATTTGTGATGTCACAAATATACAATATTTAGACCCTTTACACAGTTTTAAACGTAAACATCCAAAATGTGTCCCAGTTTATTCCTGGTTGCAGTGTATGTTAATGTCATCAGCTGACAGGAAGTACACATGGACCCAAGCTGTTGCTTTGCAACGCAATTCTGTTGCCCAACTGTTGCAATTCTGTCAAAATGCGCTAAAACGGAGCGTTTCAGACCAAGGGTAGATACAGGTATATTCAGGGTGACAGTATGAGGAAAATAACGTTTTTTTTAAACATTGCAGCATGTAAACATGTTCTAGTAGAAACACAAAATACAAGTATGAACCTGAAAATGAGCATGATATGGGACCTTTAAAAGTAATCAGACTGAAAGTACGTGATGTCCAGTGGCCGCTGGTGACTCATTGGGGAGGACAGGAGGAAAACCAGCCCATGGTGTCATGTCATTTTATTAAGTTATTTCTCATATTTTGCACTTGCACCTCCATTTTATATATTATATTATTCTGTAAATCTTTTAATCTGGAAAGAACTTTGTGCTTAAGTTTGACAGGTGCTATATACATTATTATTACTACACTAGTTGCCTAGGTTACTTATCTCTACTTTCTTATGTAAAATGAAAAAACGAAGCCGTAAAACAATGGCTTATAGAGTTCTTAAAAACATCCAGGGCCGCACGTCGGGCCGCCGCACAACATTCAACATGCTGAATCAGCCGAAAAACCTCTGACGCAGGCAGACTAGAGCCGACGGTGAGAGACACACTGCAGAAACTAGGCTGACATAATCACGACGGCCCCAAACTGGCTGTGCCTTTATGTTGCAATATCAATATACTGTATATTGTGTTATATATATATATATTATCTAAAAAAAGAAAAGAGAAATTGTTTATGAATTTATTGGCTAATTCAGCAAAAATACTTTACAGATCAAGTTATGTCATCACATTGATGAAAAAAATCATTTTAAAATCAAATGCTGCTATAAAGTAGTCCTGTTTATTGGTTTGCAATATTAACTATAATTGCCTAATGCAACCAGAGATACTCTATTAAAATGACAGGTAACTCAGTATAAATGGTACACGAGTAATTTTCTGACAATTGAAAAATGTTTATGCATCATTTGACATTTAGTTTTATACATGACATTTGTTTAAATTAAAAAGAACAGGGAGGGGGCATCGTAAAAGCAGCACAGGACATTGACAAGCTTCCGAAATTCCCACTTGTATTGAATGCAGCACAGGTGACGTACTGGATGTGGGCGGGGCTTGACCGTCCGCCTCCACCTTCTATGGTTTCTTACCATTATTTAATCCAATATCATTTACAAGGACTTCAGACTTTGGTGCAGAACAGTGTGAAGTGTTGTCAACATTATCTGGTTCTGGATGTCTATCTGGATCTGAGTTCCTGACTGGTTCTGGTCCTCCACAGTCCTCTCCATCAGCTTCTGTTTTAATCTGTTCAGTTGAGCTGCTGGCTGGAGGCTCTGCCTCTCTGTTCTCCTCAGTTTGACTCTGATGAGTCTGTGAGGACTGATGACCGACACATTGATGTGTTTTGACCTGTCGATACCAGGCAAATGTTTTGTCACAAATACTGCAGCTGTATCGTTTCTCTCCTCTGTGGACGGCCATGTGGTATGTCATATTTGCTCTTATTGTAAATCTTTTATCACACACTGAGCAATTGAAAGGTTTCTCTCCCGTGTGAGTTTTAATGTGTCTCTTCAGATGTGTCTTGCGCAAAAATCTTTTATCACAAACCGAGCAATTGAAAGGTTTCTCTCCCGTGTGGATTCTCATGTGTGTCTGTAAACATCCACTCCGTCTAAAAGATTTCGTACAATGTGAGCAGCTGAAAGGTTTCTCTCCCGTGTGGATTCTCATGTGTAACTGTAAATCTCCACGTCGTGCAAAAGATTTCTTACAAACTGAGCAACTAAAAGGTTTTTCTCCTGTATGAGTTCTCATATGCCTGTTTAGATTTCCCCTGAGGCTAAATCTTTTATCACACTCAGAGCAGCTGAATCGTTTCTCACCAGCACTACATCTCTCATCACTGACAGGAACTTCATCATTATTCGGAGATCTTAAACCTGACTGAGGTTCTCTGGTCTCCTTCCAGTCATCACTGTCATCAGTCTCAGGTTCAGAAGAGTCTCCAGTCTTGTCAACAGTATCTGGTTCCGGATGTGTATCTGGATCTGAGTTCCTGGCTGGTTCTGGTGCTCCACAATCCTCTCCATCAGCTTCTGTTTCCATCTGTTCAGTTGAGCTGCTGGCTGGAGGCTCTGCCTCTCTGTTCTCCTCAGTTTGACTCTGATGAAGCTGTGAGGACTGATGACCAACACATTTATGTTTTTTGATCTGTCGACGCCAGGCAAATCTTTTGTTACAAACACTGCAGCTGAATAGTTTCTCCCCTGTGTGAACTGCCATGTGGTGTGTCATATGAACCTTCTGTATAAATCTTTTACCACAAACTGAGCAGCTGAAAGGTTTCTCTCCTGAGTGAATTCTCATGTGTATCTTGAGATTTGAGTTTTGGCTAAATCGTTTCCCACACTCAGAGCAGCGAAAAGATTTCTTGTCAGTATTACATCCGTTATTTTTCAAAGTGTTTAAACCTGACTGACCCTTCAACTCATCATCACCGTCATCAGTCTCAGGTTCAGGAGAGTCTCCAGTCTTGTCAACAGTATATGGTCCTGGATGTCTATCTGGATCCGAGTTCCTGGCTGGTTCTGGTCCTCCACAGTCCTCTCCATCAGCTTCTGTTTCCATCTGTTCAGTTTGTCTTTGATGAAGCTGTGAGGACTGAAGTTTCTCTTCATCATCTTCACTCTTCACAGGAACAGGAGTGAATGGGAACTTGATGATATCAGCCTCCTCCAGCCCTTGAAGCTGCTCTCCCTCCTGACTGGTCCAGAGATCCTCCTGTTCCTCTTTAATGTGTGGGGGCTCTGGGTCCTTCTGGTCCAGACTGGAGCTCCACTCCTGCTGCTCAGAGGGAACCTCTTCTTTGCTCACAGTAACTTTGTTGACATCTGAAGGTAAAGGTGAAACACAGACATGCAGCCATTAATACTTTAACCTTGTGTCCTTAATAAAGTCATTATTAGTATGATGATTTTTATAATTATTATATACTAAAGCATCTGCGGATATTTATTACGGCTGTATGACAACTTCTGAGTCCTACACAAAAAACTTGGGGTTGCTAAGTAGTGAATCATAAATGTCTGTACAAAATTTCAATAAAGAATAATGATATTGCAAGGAGAAAAAACTAGGAATGCACCGATCCGACTTTTTCAGTCCTGATACCGATAGCAATTCCTGGGCTTTGGGTATCGGCCGATACCGAGTACCGGTCCGATACCAGTGTTTAATTATTCAGCTGTATGTCTCAGTGTGTGGAAGTGACTGGGATCATTCTTTTATGTGTAAGATAACATCAGGCTTAAACAATGCTTTCCTAACTTTGTAAAACTAAATGTGACCAATAACTATATGAATTAACTCAATTGTTAATCATTATTAAAATGATAAATCATACACCAGCAAATTGGTAAAAAAAAATATTCAAAATTAACAGGAATTACAATTCAGGTAGAAACCTTTTTAATGCAGCAACATATTGGTCAAAACTTTAACAGGAATTCCAGTATATAATGTATATAGTATAAAAACATTGAATTGAATTGAATAGATCGGCCCCATTGTCACCGATATCCAATCCAGCTGTTTGAGTCAGAAAAACTGTTTTCATTTGAACGTGACACGTCTTGGGCTTTTATTTTGAAGGCCAGACATGCTGAACATCCGGCCTCAGTGTGATTATTAGTGTGTTTTGACGCAGCTGCAGGAAGCTAACTGTTAGCCTGTCGGTGATAAATGAAAACAACAGACAGACTGAGTCCGGTCTCCCTGTTTAAAGGCAACATCTTATAAAAGAGTCAGAATAAAGTAGATAAACCTCACTACAAACCTGCTCTGTTTGTTTCCGGTTCCACCAGAGCGTCCAGTAGTTTCTGTTGTCGCTCGTTCTCCTCTTTTGATCGAGAAAGTTCCTCCTCGTACTCTGCTATCGTTCTTTCAAACAGCCCAAATATCTCTTCAGCAGCCGCAGTTAGTCGCTGCTTCACCAACGCTCTCAGCATTTGGACTTTACACATGTTGTCGGAGGAGTGAACCGAGCTGCGGTGTCTGGAGCCTTTTCTAGCCGCTCCTTCAGCTCCGTCTCCCCGCTAGCAGCAGGCCTTCTCACCGCTCCTGGAAGCTCCGCCTCCACCAGACTGACAGTCATGTGCTTTTATCAGGGTTTTTGTGATGTATGTCTCGGTTTACTGACAGAATATTAATTTTGTCTCAGTTAAATTTCATTTTTTTTCTTCTTCAATATATTAATGAATTGATTCAGAATCAGGTTTATTTTCACATACAGGGAATTTGTCTTCTTAACGACGGAGTATTAGGGCCACACTGTGGGGAAAAAACAATCTGAGATTTCGAGAATAGAGTCATAATATTACGAAAATAAAGTTGTATTATTACGAGAATAAAGTCATAATTTGTACGTGTTATTTTAGAGGGGAAAGAGCAACGTGCCGCCTGTGTGAAAAGGACCTTGAAAAGATTGTGTAAGAAACTGCGTTGTCCTCTTGACCGTTTTGTTGGTTGCTGGTAATATGTTTTCCTAATATTACGAACTTTTTTTCTCATAAAGTTATGAATGTATTCTCGTAATATTACGACTTTTTTTTCTCCTAAATGTATTACTTTATTCTCGTAATATTACAACTTTATTCTCAAAATCTCAGATTAGTTTTTTCCTCAATGTGGCCTGAATGGATACTCCGTCGTACTTCTTGTTTTGGTGCATAACAATAAAGAAATAAAAGCAAGTACTACAAAAGTAAATAAACATTAATATAGAATGGAAAAAGGTTTAATAAAAACATGAAAAAACACTATAAAAATGTGAACAATATATCTGTGCATCCTGAACATCTGCACACAGTAGGTCCGAAGTTTTATTTTCCGTTGTAGGGCAATTTACACACTGTGAGATGAAAGGTAGTAATATAGTATAACAGAATATATAGTAGCCTAAGTATTTAATACTCTTATCAACATGTGAGTGGACAAATATGCTGCTTTATGCAAATGTATATATATACAGTATTTATTATTGTAAATCAATTAACAACACAAATCAATGACAAATATTGTCCATAAACCCTCACAGGTACTGCATTTAGCATAAAACATATGCTCTAATCATAACATGGCAAACTGCAGCCCAACAGGCAACAACACCTGTCAGTGTGTCAGTGTGCTGACTTGACTATGACTTGCCCCAAACCGCATGTGATTATCATACAGTGGGCATGTCTGTAAAGGGGAGACTTGTGGGTACCCATAGAACCCATGTTGTAAATACAAACTCACCAGTTTCATTTGAAGGCACCATACTGTATATTACATTCAGTTGATATATGATCTAGTTTTAAAGACATTATTCTGAGAGTCACATTCAGTTAAAAGTAGCTTTATATCATAGTGGCCGTTAGCTTCCTGTTAGCTTCCGTTTCCAGTGTCATTCTCTGAACCAGATGTTTTCTTATTTGTTTTTTATGTATGTTTTTGTGAATAATTTTAACAGTTAAGATGATTAGAAGCATTATAATAAATTAATGAGGCTCGTTGTCACTTCTGAGCTGAACGCTGCCCTCAGAAATCTAAAGAGCTGATATCGATCATTATGGGCAGCGGCTTTATTTGTAGTCCTCATGAAAAGCAAAGAGAAGAACAAATAAAGATGTGATTTAACTGCAAATGAAGGTCAGGGAAAGACAAAGAATCCATTATAGATTTATTTAAAGAATAAAATAACAGAAATGTTGTTACAGAATAAGTTCAAGCACATGAAATGAATCATGAAGGCATCATCAGCGACACTGAGTTTATAATCACTGCAGTTTATAAAATATTTATTTATAGCAGCTCAAAATAAAAATAATAGTTACTTTGATATAACTGTTGTCAAAGATAATAATCATTACATCCAAAAGTGTCATGTTTAGTGATGACTGCTGCATAATTACAAATTGATGAACATCTGTCTATAACAATATTATTATTATAATACAATCCCAGTAATAATATTAATTCTGTTTGTTTATTTTTGTTTTTGTTTATTGCGTATTCGGGCCGTTCAGAGTAAAACTTACATTTTTTTAATTACAGAGTTGGGGGGGTAATACTCACAGAAAAAACTCAGAATTTCTGAGATTTAATTCATAATACACGGCAATGATGAGGTTGCTTTAAACTTGCAAACTTGAGTGATGTGGGGCTTGGAAAATTTAAGATTTTTTTCACACAAATTTATTACTTTATAATCTCAGAAAACTTTTGATTTTTTTTCTTGTAAATATGATTTTATTTCTCGCTAATTTACCACTTAAATTCTTGGAATATTACCCCCTTTCCCCACCTCCATAATTTATCTTTTTCTACCTACAGTGGCCCTAATACACTGTCATACAATTCACTTGTTATATTTGTAAATATAAATCCATGAATTCAGGATGTGATCAATATCTGACATAAGGATTAAACACACGGGTGGTTTTTGACTAGTGACTTCTTATTGAATCCTTTGCCACAAACACTACATTTATACAGTTTTTCACCCGTGTGAATTGTCATGTGCTCTATCAGATGTATATTTTGTTTAAAACTTTTGCCACAAACGGAGCAACTAAATGGTTTCTCTCCTGTGTGAATTCTCAAGTGTGTCTTCAGATTGCCCTTTAGGCTAAAAGTTTTACCACACTCAGTGCAGCTGAATGATTCCTTGGCAGGAGCCTTTTTCTCAGTTTGCCTTTGACGAAGCTGTGAGGACTCGCCAACACACTTGTGGGTTTTGAGCTGCGTATACCAGGTGAATCTTTTGTCACAAGCGCTGCAGCTGAAGCGTTTCTCCTCTGT